>JAGFPH010023910.1:0-11670 GCA_018207615.1 Philaenus spumarius
TTTAGATCAGGTACATACAAAATAATATATTAACCTGAAAGAGACAACATTATACACTATTCGCTATATAAGCAGTTATTTACGTTACCTGTATTCAACTTGTTCAAGAGAGAACTCCTCGTAAGTTCCCAGCCGGTTGTCAAGCGCTAGTTGACTTCTGACGCTGTGGAGGGTCGATCACTCACTGCTGTAAGGGAATGATTTGCCCCTTTTTATAGGCCCAGGTCGTCATTGTTATCTTGAATCCAGTTTAATCTGGTTATTCAGACCAGCATGCACAAGTATAAGGAAACAAAGGAGATGGGTTCTTATCTATTATCGCTTGAGCTTTGCCCTTGTTGACTTAGTGTGTTTATTTGGTCTGATTAGGCCTAACTCTGGTATATTGACAGTTGAATACTTGGCATTAAATTTCAATCTAATTATCGATGTACTACCTGACTTGAATAACTTTATAAAAAAAACATCGGTTGAAAAATCATGCCCTTACCTGGCAGACGACCTACGGGTCATGCTGTAAGTGTGTAACTTTATTTTGGTATGAGTTATTATTTTTGTTAGTTTTGTTGTATTTCTTTTGATTCAATGTTTTGTCTTATATGTAGTGCAATAAACACACTTTATTATTATTAGATGAAAATTTAAATTGGAAAATTCACATGGATGAATCTCAAAAAAAATTCAACAATTAGTTTGTTCACAAAAGGTTTAAAAGAAAAGTGTATTTTGCTTATTTTCATCCGATAATTTCAATAAGTGCTATTTTTTTGAGGTAACTCCTCAAGTAGCAATATTTTTTTTTAAAGTGCAGAAAAAAACTATATGAGTTAAAAACTATTTTTGTAAATGGTGTAAAAATTAGAATTTCTTGTAAGCCTCTTTTCCAAAAATATCAAATACTTCCCTACCCATGCATTTATTTATATTCTAGAATGTGTTTGTACACACAAATATGAGTTGTTTAATCTAAAAACAGATTTCCACTCGTACAACACTCGTCACATTAATTAGCTCCGAACTAAAGCCCAACACATTTGTGCCAAAATTGAGTGGAATTTATAGAAATAACCCTACAATCTGTTGCAATAAAAAAGAAAGGATGTTCAGGAGTAAATCTTTGCTCCTTTTGAAAATGTTTTAATTGGTGAAAGATTGCGCCATGATATATATAAGCCATAAAAGTATTGTACAGAAAGGATGAACACAATTTAAAAAAAGAAAAAATATGTATAAAATTTACTAAATTAAGGAGTTTCTTGACTTAGGGACACATAAGAATTTTAAAATTGTGTAATTTTTCTTTTGATGTGTATTTATGAACATTGTAGACAATGTTTAAATGAAATTTCAATTTTTTAATGACTCATTGTGTAAAATTTGTCAAAGAACTACTACAATTGAATTGAATAATATAGAAATTTGTTGTTGTAATCAATTTTAATTCATTTATTTACCAAGTGCAGAATACGTAAGTTAAATGAAATGTATTTAATTCATGTTTAAATTAATTACAAAATGTTTGTGTACTATTGGCTTACAATGCAAAAATTACTTGGTCTTGTAAAGTTTTGAAATGTTCTCTACGTCTTATTGGTTACAGACTTGCAAATCGTGTCACTTAGTAACTTACCACATATATTATTTAAAATACCGAAAGAGATATGCAAACTCTGATCCCAGGACAGCTATTCACCGTCATTGGATAAGTTAGAAAACCTCCTTTCCCTCCTACCACCCCTATCTCAAAAATGTGTAATGGACACACATAGCTTCTGATACATCCATTAAGTTCTTTAACCCTCAAAGTGGCAGACTGCAGTTTCCCGGGCACAAATGCAACCAGCTCGAACCTTAGCGAGAATTTGCATAATCGATAATTTAATCCACTTAAAATCATCCAATCCTAATAAAACTGGCACCATTGGAAAGGAAATGAATTAAACTTTAATTTTTGTATTTACAACTTTTTCGTAAAACGTAATTTTACATACGTAATCATCGTTTTAAAATATGCATATCATGCTACAGCTATTTCCGCGGGCGAATCTGCATACAATTGTACTGTTATTTCCCACTTCTTCAACGTTAAAGCCCCCCTACTGAAGTATTTATATCGAGATTATAAAGCTACCATTGGATTCTTCAAAATTTTATCTTTCTTATGGTGCCTTCCAATCAGATATCACTATTTTACAGGATTTTACACTTTGAACTTTACGGGTGAGAAGGAATTTATATTTTAAAAAAATAAAAATAATGCTATTCTCACTCATATACGTTTAATTACCAAACGCGTTTCAACGACAAAGTCGTCATCCTCAGTGATACATGAGCTACAACTGCCAGATTATCTCATATAGGCTATATCACTGAGGATGACGACTTTGTCGTTGAAACGCGTTTGGTAATTAAACGTATCAAATGTTTTGACAGATTGTTTTACACCATTTTGTAGAGAAAAGACTGACCTTTCTAACTGTGGGAATTGAACTAGAATAAACCAGTTTTTTTTTTTTTTTTTTGTCTAGACAGTAGTGAAAAGTACATGATTAGAGCGATCTGTTGTGACCGATTGCTCCGTCTCGTTCCCTCGTAATTCACAGCACCCTTCTTGTAAGACCTTTACCGACGGCAAAATGTCATTTGATTCATGTCATTTTGTTATTCAAATAAAGATAACTCAAACACTTTTGTGAACTAAGGTAATACACAAGTATACAGTTCAATTCTTTGATTTATCCTCTACATTTTGTTATAATAATATTTCATTTTTGGGCAAATCAATATATTAGTAAATTACGTTTCAATCTAGGCCTAGGTTTGTTAGCAGTCGTGTATTTGGAACATAAAAACTGTTTTTTTCAAAATAAGAAATTTGAAATTGATAAATGTTTTTTATACAGTTCTATTTAGAACTAAATTACAAAACTTTTTTACATTTATGGAAAAAATGACAAAAATTGTTTACTACTTTTTATGTAGACCTAAAGTTGAACTTTTATTTTTCGTAAGTGAACATTTTTTGTTTCTTGAGCTAATAACTTTGTAAATTTTACATCTATCATTTTTTTACCGGCTTATATAAATTCTTTGAACCTTTCTCTAAAAAAAAGCTATAAAACACTTTTGGATTGGGGTTCATTTACTATTTTTTGCGAATTTTGGAAAAAATGCTTGCATACGCAAAAAAATCCATTTTTTGTTAAAGCCGCCAATTCTAGGGTTGAAAACCATACATTTCTGTTGTAAGAAGAAAAAAAGATCTAACACATTATTAATGCCTTATTGAGATGCCTGAATTAGATAATTTTTCAATGATAGCTCGTAGGTTCTCAAAGACTCGATACATAGAATTGTATCTGTTTACTCGTCTATTTAATTCCAATCTCCATGAATTTAAATATCTCTATTACGTTTATCTCTGATAAAACAACACACAGAACTCAATTCTCCTTGTGCAAGCATTCCAGTTAGATAGGCCTGTTAAACACCATCCTTCTGTTAAACAGTTTAATAAATATTTGAGTAACATGATACAACTCCAGGCTCATCAACTATTTTATCTAGTTGTCAAGATGGATGCGTAGTTCAGGCAATTACACAGTAGAGATCTTTGTACATACAAGAACTGAACTTTTAAAACAGGGTTACACCTTGCATGTACATTGTATAATGCGTTTATTAGCGAATTTCCTTAGGAAAGATTGCAATAACTCTTATAGGTCGAGAGTAGTCAATGAGCACCAATCATAGTCCCCAGAACACGTTTTGGGGAATCATTAAAAATTGTATGTGTATATGTGTGTTTGTACTCTTAACGGCCACATTTTACGTTCGATTTCGTACACACTTTGGTTTTCTGAGTTGCTCGGACGAGTTTGTCAGCCAAAAAAATCCAACAACAGGAAGCACGCTTTTTAACAGAAAGTAAAAATTTTTTAGGTTTTAACAAAAAATGAATATAGAAGATTATTCTACACATTTTTTTTACATGACTTTATAGCCCAACTGGTTTACCTAAAATTTATCAAAACGTAAAATACCATATAATTACGCTAAAAGTGCTGTAAAAACGAAGCAATCCATCGAAGGCGCAAGTTCGAGGTGCAAACTCGCACAGCGAGGTTTTCTGCCGCGAGCGGAACGAAGCAGTTCGTGAGCCCGGGCTGCTGGAGGCTGAGGTGCAAACAAATTCTACTAATATATTTTGTACACGCAGGGAACTGTTCAGCACCTTCGAGAGTAGACCAATTTCCCAAAGAGTTAGTTGAAACCCTAAAACATATAAACATTTTTGGAAATTCGATCAACACATGTCAGCGGTTTCGTTGCGTTATTATGCTACTCTTAGTTTCAAGAATATCAATTAGATAAATAGCAGTGGTACTCAATACTAATATATTTTGTACACGCAGGGAACTGTTCAGCACCTTCGAGAGTAGACCAATTTCCCAAAGAGTTAGTTGAAACCCTAAAACATATAAACTTTTTTGGAAATTCGATCAACACATGTCAGCGGTTTGGCTGCGTTATTATGCTACTCTTAGTTTCAAGAATATCAATTAGATAAATAGCAGTGGTACTCAATAGTGTGTTCTAAAAAGCCTTCTAAGAGCCACAGGCATTATAGCAAATAATATATCATTATGGCAAAATACTTTATTTATTCAACGGTGGTAAATAACTGTACTTAGTTAATATTTAATTTACAATTCCTGAATACAGTTTATAACTGAAATAATATATGAGTCTATTGTACAGACTGTAAAAGCAATAATTTGAGGTTTCCTTCAAATTACAGTATTAGACTACTTTCAGTGCTTAGACCCTTTGCAAAAAGCTATATTTATTATGCTTTAGAATGGTTATGTTAGAATTTTGATTATAAAACCAATCTCTTTAAAAAAAATAGTTAAATGTTGTAATAATGCTCGACCATTTTGTTTTGTAACGATTGGAAAAGAATAAAATATTGTGAAAATCATTAAATAAATTTACAAAACTATCATATAACTTACATACTGTCTTAAATAAATTGTTTTGATTATGTAGTTTTGTTGTACTTTATGGGATCAGCTGGAATGAGTTGAATAGACCAGTTAACAATTTTTGTTCAGTTATATTTATTTGTTTTGTGTTATACACATTTATAAGTGTAAAACGATATGGTAACTACTTCAATTTTATTTTCAGGTTTACAGACTTTCAGGTAAATGAAATTGATCTGGCTGGGAATGTAGTAAGACTGACAAATACAAACATACCAGTAGAAGAAAAAGGTAAAATTATTTTTATGTAGATGTATGAGTTTATTGTACAGACAATTAAGTATACACACTAAACTTTACATTTTTCTTTTTTCCTCTAGCTGAAGAACCAGTATTAGATGATGAACTAACAATATTAACAAAAGAACAGTGGGACATGATTACAGAAATGTATGAAAAAAAAGAAGGGAATACTGTAAAAGTAGAAGTAAGTTGAACTTTAAGTACAGTAAACATTTATTTATATTTTCTTAATAAAGTACTATTGAATCTTGTTTATCAAACATGGTTTTATTTTATGAACAGACAAAATAATATTATAGTTTTTTTTTTTTCATTTTTAGGTTACAGATGTTGATAAAAAAGGGAGGACAAACATTCACAAAGCAATAAAAGTAAAGTATGGTGCTCATATTTACAGCAATACTGTTGTCGTTGAAGGTAAAAAATTCATGCAGATTGGATTAGCCAAAACTATGGGTAAATATAGTTTTAATAGTCCCCTACACCATGAATAAAAGTCGGATATTAAGGGAAAGTAATGGACTACCGTTGTGTCTGTTTTAGATAGAAGAATACAATGGCCGCGAAACAGAGGAGAATACCTCCATTTTGTCGTACATAAAGAGAATACTGACTCGACGGAAACCATCCACACCCTTGCTCAACATCTAAGGTAAGAAATAAATTGATATACAGATTAAATAATCTATCTCTGGAACTACTGAACTATTGAAAAATAGTTTTACTAATAAATGTACTCTCCTAACTCTTTGGTCAAAGATATTCTGTGCTCCACGCATAGACTTTGGCTACGAGGCGTGGGAGTGTCGTTTTGCTGGGTTAGTGTATACATGGAAACACTAAAGCAGACCTAGCTGTTAAAGAAGCCACTTTCTTACAGCCTAGCGTGAATAGAGTAATGTCGTCCGACTTTATGTCCTCTTTAAAACAAACCCTGTTTAGACAGTGGGAAGAAGAGTGGGTAGCAGTACAAGGAAATAAACTCCGCCAAATTAAAGATACCGTTCGGCCATGGATATCGTCAAACCGCCAAAGCCGTCGAGAGGAAGTGGTGGTTTCTCGCCTACGCATTGGCCACTCTGGGTTAACTCATGGGTTTCTGATGCGTCGGGGGGATCCGCCGCTTTGTCCTTACTGCTTAAACCTTCTTTCTATTAAACATATACTTTTAGATTGTGAAAAGCTGAAATATGTTCGGAAGAGGTTTTGCCTACCAAATTGCATTCAGAGGATGCTGGGTGATGACTCCCAAACCATTAATATGGTGCTAGCATTCCTCCATCGGTTGAATGTTATTGGAAAAATTTAAAAACAATATACATTTACTTACGAAATTTAAATACCATGTTTAGATTTATTACTTGTTATTTTAATTAGAGTTTTATTCATTGTTATGTTACAGGGCCCTTTACAGCCCTGTGACAAGTTGTTATTATGTAATTATTGTTGTTATCGTTGTAATTGTATCGTGTAGTGTCTGTAGTAAATAAAAGTTTAATTTTATACCTGTGTGTGTGATAGTATGAGCATTATACGAATGCTCTTAGTTATCCAGGCGATGATAACCACCTAGGTTTTTCGCCTTTAAAAACCAAAAAAAAAAAAAAAAAATAATAATAAAAAGCTACACTATCCCTGAGTAACATAGGCTATTTATTTCGATAAAAATATTTTTTTATTTCAATATTTGTAGATTTAGTCGGAAAAGTTCTTAGGTTAGGCCTAGACTGATAAATCAACACATGTATTAACATTTATTACCATAGCAACCAATTGAATAAAATAACAGTTAACAGCTGATTGCTTTATATTTCCATTTACAGCTAATTTCTAAATTTGTATTTCTAAATTTTAGGGTCAGGTTTTTATTAAAGTGAAGTCCTGAGCCTTAATGGTTCTTTTAACCTTTATTATAATTGCTGTTATAATATGTACGAAATAATTTGATTTAAACATTTAACATTATTTACCGTCTTAGCTTTGGGGTTATTATTAATCCTACACCTTTATTATAAAGAAATCATAATACGATTATGTGTATAGAAGGGCGGAGCACGCAGGTGTATCCCCTAGTATCTAATAAATTTACAGAATCAAGGCCAATAAGTTTTGCTATGCAGGGACCAAGGGTAAACGTTGCAGTAACATCTCAAGTAATGTTGATCAGTGAATGTACAGTTGAGTTTAACCCTTTGCGCTCGGTTGACCAGTACTGCTGGCCATACGATATTCTCAGTCAGCTGTGAATATTTATCGAATTAAACATCCTCACAGCTGGGATGGCCAGCCTGACTGGCCGCTTACGATACTGTTGTCAGCTCTGCCGCTAATTTGACCTTGCAGCGTCAACAGCTCTGAATTATTTTTCACTACAATCTGAAATATTGTTAGTGGGTATTTATTTCTTGTTTACCAAAATCGTGGGCTTTTAGTAAGTCTTTTATTTTGCCATACAATAAAGTAGATATATTATATTGTTATTAGTGAGTTTTTGTTTTATCTGTAAATATATTGTTATAATATATTTTAATGAATAAAATAAACCATTGGGTCCATTGTATACAACTTATCGAACAACATTTTTAGGTAATTTAAAATAAAATAAAATTAAGAACTTGTTAACAAAAAAACACTTAAAACCTATAATAAACTAATTAACGTTTCTTGTATTAAATTACTTCAAACTTTAAAAACACTAGCCTAGACCACTGCAACGTAAAACTAAACTGCTGGTAAGGTTATAATGTAACGAATATTGCTATGTTTTGATACAACACAGACCAGAAAAAAAGAGGGAATTAATTAGATTAAGATTTGGACTCTAGATTTCAGCACAATCCAGACAAAATAAAACTACTAAAAATAAATTAATGCAGATCATTTGTGTGGCCAGTCCTGCTGGCCATCTGGGCGTTCGAGGGATTTTACCTTGTCCAGTACTGCTGGCCATCCGAGCTGAGAGGAACGTAACTTGCAAAAACAATTCAGACTTGATAAAGAAATGGCTGTGGCCAGCACTACTGGCCATCCGAGCCCAGAGGAATTAAAAATTAAATTAGGTATTAAAAATCCTTCCAGAGTGTAAAGGGTTAATACTATACAGATTAAATAATATCTAATGAATTTACAGAATCAAGGCCAATAAGTTTTCCTATGCAGGGACCAAGGATAAACGTGCAGTAACATCTCAAGCAATGTGTATCAGGAGAATTCAAGCAGAGAAACTAAAGAAGTTACGTTTAAGGAATATTTATTTGGGAAATTTTAAATACAAGTGGAACTCTGTCCGACTTGGAGATCTGAAAGGAAACAGATTCAGGATTGCACTAAGGTAACTTATTACTGTTCAAGTATATTCTCATATCTCTACTTAGTTTTAGTTCTAACGTAAACTATTTGCAAGCAACTTTATTTTTTCTATTCCAGTACTAAATTGTTTAATACAAACTTTTAAAATTACATCAGGTAGTATATTATACAAAATAAATTTAAATTTTTTAAAGATTAGTTGTTTAGCTGTCTTTAGAGGATAAAAAACGTAGAAAAATAAACAAAGCCAATTTTGAAAAAATAGTTTAATTTTTCCCAAAAATACTTTCCTTACTATGCATTTATATTTTAGAATATATTATGTTGTACATAAAAATGTGAAGTGGTTTAATACAAATTTAGATTCCATTATGAGTGTTACTTCTTGATTACTATAATTAAGTAATATATATTTGATTTTTACCTTGCTTTTTGTGATCTATGGCATCCTATAGATTCACGACCGCGGTTTCTACATCACTGAGTCATCCTCAAGTCACATTTTCACATTCACATAATGTACCTTGGATGAACGGTTTGTCAAACGATATAAATTGTGAATGCATCCTCTCTTTTATGTATCCAAGCTTGAAGTCCAGAGCTCCCAGCTGAACCTGTTGCTAGATATGATAAAACAAAAGAAAGCTGTGTTAAGATGTTCAGGAGGAGAGTAAAAGCTTTGCTCCTTCTGAAAATGTTTTAACAATGTAACATAGTCATGACCAGCGACCAAGGAATACTATAGACTGGCAATGTCACGCAAGACTTGAAGCCGATTCACCTAAGAGATGAAAACGTCTGACTGCCCTACTTCCGAGCGTCAGTCAGTCTGAGGCAGTACAGACATAGTGATGATATGCTATAATATCCTGTGCTACTTATGCTTTAGTCTAACTTATTTTGTTTTTGCATACGATGCCACATTGTGTTGCATAAATAAAGCAATAAGTAAGAAATACTTAACTGTAAGACTCCATCCCTTTACTAAATTGCTTAACCAAAAAATGCACAAGCAAAAAGTTAGGAGACATTTAACAAAAACAATTACTTTCTTAGGACAGTAAATAAACGTTTTATGATTTTTTAATTCTGGGTACAAGGGTTTTTAATTTTATATGGATAGTGTGGTTTTATTCTAGGGCAAGGATTGTTTTATAGTTTTAATTTTGAATAAAGTGTTGTTTTCTTTCAAAACAGTATAACTCATTCAGTTTCCTTATTGTTATTCTTATTACACAATTTTAATATATTAACAATTTTTATTAAATTATAATTACTCGGACCATGAATGTATGGTACAATATAGTGATAGAACAAGCAATAGCACTACACATGAATGACAAGACTTGTAGATACAGTAGATTAGCGATGGTGTTGTCAGCGCGCCGGTTCACAAAACAATCAAACCAACTCGTCACTTTACCACAGCCTACAGGCTAAACTAAGCATTTTACAAAGATATGTAAAGAATAATTTTTTTTCTTTTTTGGTTGATTTCCAACAACTTTCTTGCTATGCCCAAATTTCATGTCACATGTCTGAACACAACGTTGACTTTCTTTGTTTTATATTTTTCCCCGCTACATAAAATATATTTTTCTATTTTTGTTTGATACCGTCAGCACGGTCATAGTGTTTTAAGCAATATTTAAAAATTTCAGAATTTTATCTCAACTCTAAGTGTGTGTTCAAACGGTTTTAATGAAACGCGGCGAATTAAAATGTGTACCGGTCGCGGACAGAGAATCGGTGTTTTCACCTAAGAATGGGCGTGGTCGGCTTCAACTGCCGTAATGCGTTCTGCATGGACATTGCCAGTCTATAGTATTCCTTGGTCCCTGGTCATGACATGCAACTGTAGTGCATTGATTGTTGTTTGTATAGAGTGGCATTTGTAATTTAGTAAAGAATTTGTATCGTTGACTTACCTTGTACAAATTTATTGCTGGTCAGAAAGGATAAATAAAATTAAAGAAATTTACATCTGTGAAATTTAAAATAGTTGTAAAATGGATTTTATTAAATAGTTTATTTTATAGTATTGATCCAGGAGAAAACAAGGTTTATTAAAATTAACTAAACACTAAATTATGAAAAGAAATGCAATTTTATATGTTGTACTACAATAATACCTTTATTATAATTATTGAATGTTAAATAGATACATTTGTATTCTGTAATTTATTATTTGGATATAGAGCAGTGGATGCAGACGATGATGCAATAGAGAAAGGGGTAACTTCTCTGAAAGGAAAAGGTTTTCTAAACTATTTTGGTACACAAAGGTTTGGTAACTCCGTCGTAGCTCCAACACATGCTATCGGAAGAGCAATGGTGCAAGATGATTTCAAACAAGTGAGTGGATTTCCTGTACGGAAATAAATATATTGGAATAAAGAAAAGTAGTTTTAAATCTTGTTTTATTTTTAATAGTTTATAATTTAAATTTCACTAAGTGACTAATTGACCGAGCAAAGCGGGGTCTACGTTTTAGCTCGACCGTTCGGCATTTCGTCTATGTGTCTGTCTGTCTCACGATTACGGCCAAAGTGGTTTCTTGATTTTTTTCCGTATCGCTAACGGTAAGCTCACAAAAAGGCCCCGAACTTCAAATTTGTTAAAAATCGTCCAAGATTTTGTATATTAACCGTGTTTTTATACGATTATTCTATAGATACCTTCATAGAACCTTATTACTTTATGCAGAGGGAGAGAGAAAGAGAGCGTGTAACCTTCTGTCTTGCTCTTTCCTGTGCTACGTCAGTGTGGGCCGCTTTGACTGTGAGTGGGTTGTGGAGGGAGAGCCGAGATAAGGAGCCCGATTGGTGTTGCGGCGCATGTACTGCGTTGTAGTCCTTTAAAACTACGTCTTTTATTTCAATGAGCGAGGTCTACTGTTCACAGAACTACTAGTGTAGTATAAATCAAAACAAGTTTATCACATCAAACAAGTTAGTGTTGATAAAATAATATTGTTCTACTGACGACACATACAAGGTGATCATGATAAGCTAAGACTTTATTATTGAATTATGAATAACAGTTCTGTGCCATGACAGACGAGAATGAT
>JAGFPH010023912.1:437-10829 GCA_018207615.1 Philaenus spumarius
ACATACGAATTTTTTTGGAAAATAGATCCATCGTCACGGCGTCCTCTAAAAGATATGTTTTGCCTTCCAAGAAATATTACATTCTGCAAAGAAAATGCCAATTTCTTGCGATTTACTTTTACTCTTTTTAATCTGTATGTGTCGACCTGATTTTCTACTGATTTTTCAGGGTTTTTATAAGAAACCAAAAAATCGTTAGCACGTTGCAATGCTTGCTGATGGTACTGTGCTTTGCTGTGACTTTCCAAGTCACCATCCTTCCCCAACAATTTTGAAAAACGTTGTAGGGGCTGTACTACCATAGTATTTAGTTGCACTCCTCCGTGATGACCACCCTTAAGACCAGATGCAAAGAAAGGGCACACTTTACAAAAGAGACCATTTTTAGATGGTGACAGAGCCAGTCAAGATTTGTACTTTTCTAAATGCTCCCTTTTTAGAAAACGCCTCTCAATCTTATGACCTTTATTATGTTCAGAAAAAGGGAAATTGTAGCCAGCCGGAGGTTCCCAGTGACTTTCTAGGATGGTGGCAAGCACTCTATCTGAAGGCTTTGTCCCAATATGTAGAGCAACATCATTTTCATACCTGATCTGATCTTCTTGAATCTGTGAAGAGCAGATATCTGGAGGTCGCACATCTTCAGCACGTTCATCTGACTTTGTACCTGAAAAAAACCCAAATGTTGAAATACAGTTTGTACATTAACATTATTTTATTGTAAACAGCTTTGCCCGTGCTCAAAATTCCCGAATCCAAAAACATATAAAATGATATCCACATGGTATTATCAAAATGATTAACCAAAAATCACAACCCCAAAGTTTTACGACACATTGTAAAAATCGGTTTCCCTTTACTAAAAAAATATAGAAAAACCATCCGCTACAAGTTATTTTAAAATTTTTTAATTGCCTGACTATAATAATTAAATAACACATATACTGTAGTTCTACAGGGTGTCCCGTAACTATCTGAACAAATGTATATAGCATTATTTCTTTGGTCAAGATAAACATATTTTACTATAAAGTATAACTAACCTTGAAATATGAACAACAACAAACATTTACTATCACCTGTTTAGATATTTTTAAAAGTTATTTTTACAGCTGATTAAAAACACATGTACTATCTGCTGATTAAGCATAATCGAGTATAGATAATTGAGTGTTAAAGCAGTTTGCAAGACCAGTGGGGCGGAGCCCTGATGGAATTTCTAATAAAAATAGGCCTACGTGTTAACTTGGGACCCTAAGAATGTCCATGTACAATTTCAGCTCAATGGGTCCAGTAGTTTTACGTTATTGAGTAACACACACACACCGGACACCCGCCCCCACACATACACCATTAGATTAATACGTTATATAATAGTATAGATTAAATTAACAGCAATTGATTTTTATACATACAGATAATTTTTAGGCATACCACAGTCTAATAATATTTATTTTTATTAGACTGTGGGCATACCTACGTTTTGTAATTTCTTTACTGATAATTAATAAAATAAAAACAGCTGTAAAGTATTATTGCAGGTAATTCAGTCGAAAATAAAGAAGGAGATTCTTGATGATACTCTACTAGCGTATTTCACATGCAAAGCTCTACGAAGTATAACCTCCTTCCAAAGAGTTAAATAATTTCACAAAATTATTTTGGGAGTCTCATATTTTTTTATTATAAAAATTAATTTTATTTGGTGTTGTTTTTATACAGATATTATGTTCTTTCTAACTGTAAAAACTAAAAAAATTGTATGAGAGTGAGAAAACTACCTAAATGTGTGGTAGTACAAATGAAAAATGTTTAGAACAGTAAAATAATATCATAAATTATAGTAAAACTTACTTTGATTTTCAAACACTAATGTCGCCTCAAGCACTGACTGTGGAATACGTTCCTGTTGAGATTCATATTCCTCCTTATCCTTATCGTCATTTTTTTCAGGTAAGTTTGAACTGCCGGTATCAGCATCTGAAAAATAAAACTTAATTTAATTTTAACGAAAAAAACCCATTACAAATAGGCTATGTTCCTATGATCCTATGGATCAGATTATTAGTTTCTATTTAGTTGTTCATGTGGACATCAGTGGATAATGGATATGAATGTAGTATAACCCCAGCAAACCCACTTGAGTTATATGACAAAATAGCCGAAAGAACTAACAACTAAGGCTGTAGCTATAGGCTAACAGAGAGAAGATAAGTTATCTAAATGAACTCCCTGAGTTGACATTAAAATTGTTATTTTACTCCATTCCCAACCCTGTCGATCTAACATAAAAAAACCGCTGTTAATAATGAAAAGTAACCCAAACAATGAATTAAAAGATTTTTTAATTTTCAAAATCCCATTGGTTGATTTAATACCACAGAATTACAATAGCCAAAAACATAGCCTATGCTAAGGTCTATTAATTGAAATTAATTTTCCAACACAATACTGTATTATTAATTTACAATTACTGTACTTGATTGTTAAAACCATTAGAAATCAGGTTAATAGTAATTCAATAATAATGTTCTGTGTCGTCGTGTGGTCTTAAATAAATATTACTCCATTTATTTTGAATGAATTATGTACAGTATTCTTACCGTTACCGAAAGCGGTAGACGAGAGACAAATACAGTAGTACAGTACCGTAACTTGTTATGTAAACTGATGAACACAAACTTATCCCTATTAATAAAAATAGTTTTCCTTACCTGCTACCTTATGTTTTTTAAAGAAGAAAGATGTTATCTTCGATGCACGTTTCATGACGAAGCAAAACTCAAACACTAGAAACAATGAAACAACTTTGTTTTCTACTGCTCTTCTACTCACGAAATGGCGGCGACCGCACGACACGAACACAACACCAGTGTTGCCAACATGCTTTGATGATTTTTCCCTCAAGCGCTTCTGGAAATCTCTGAGTTTGTCCACAAACAGTCTGACACTTCCCTCGTCAATTCCCGATTGATTCCCCATGACACCTACACAGTTTGTAGGCCTACCGAAATTCAAACGAACAGATTATTAAATTGGCCGCTACAGATTAGTAAAACCGGTACGATCCTATACTAACTTTTAAAACCCAGTTTTCCCACATTATAAAGTTCCTTCATCTATCTTTTTGTCAACCTTCAAGCCCAACGGCGTGATTATTTACCAGGAGTTTCCTGACAAAAAAATTTTCCTTCTGCCTCTCGGGGGGGGCGACCGCCCCCACCGCCCCCCCCTTTAATCCGTCCCTGGTTTGCTCTCATAATTCCAGTAACAGCTGATTTCAAACTTTGAAACAATTATTTGTATTTCTAGCTTTTAGGTTAGGTTTTTATTAAAGTGTAGACCTGAGCCTTGCAGGTTCTTTTAACCTTAATTATGACCAGCTGCTTGTATGCATGTTTTCCCCATAGGAAGTAATTTTATAGTTAATAATTCGACCACGCAGCTGAGCCGCTAACGTGAGTTGAGCAAATTTCCAAAATTAAGTTTATAGGCCTACGTTTTAGGGTTTCAACCAACAATTTGGGAAATAGATCTATTCATGACGGTGCTAAAATAGCTGCAAAATGGTTCGCACGCCATTCCGCATATTGGGAGTATCTTCAACACGCAAATCACACGCCAACCCCCGTATTGGTAGTATCTTCAATACACAATGCATTGCGTTCTACGCACGCCAAGCCCTCCCCCTCCCGGTAAAATCCACCGCATGGCTTTGAACTGGGTACTTCTATGGTATTTTACGTTTTGATCGATTTTGGGGGAACCAAACGAGCTATAAGGTCGCGTAAAAAAACGAAATGTGCAGAATTACATCCTTCATTTATATTTGTAGAAAAATCTCTTAAAAAAATATTTTCCATAGGAAAAATCTCAAAAAATAGTTAGGTACTTCCGGTAAAAAAATGTGCTTCCGTTGGTTTCATTTTTTGGCTAACGAACTCATCCGAGCGATGTAGACAACCAACACGTGTACCAAATTTGGACGAAATAGGACTTAAAATGCGGTCGCTAGAGTTCGAACACATTATACTTATATATATGATTTTTAATGACACTCCAAAACGTGTTCTTGGGACCATGATTATTGCTCATTTGATACTCCTGACCTTGAGCCTTACCATAATGGCCACTGCAATAGCTCATTTTTTCTATGGAAATTCTCTAGAAATGTTTTTATCACATGAATTATAACCTATGTTTCTCAGGGAGAATGTAGATTTGTATTAGTAAAACTATTTTTTCAATCGGTTCAGGAGTTCCAGAGATTACCCCCTACATACAAACAAACAAACATATTTTACCTCTTTATAATATTAGTATAAATGTGTCTGTATAGCATAGCGTGGACGGAACCATTTCCCTCGAGAATTTGTATCCTTTAAGTCTTTCTTTCATACACACAGAATATAACGTGAGATCATTTTTTAATTTGAAATCTTTCAGACGCACACGAAATCCAATTTGACTGCTTCCAGTGCAAAATCCTTTAGATTAAACATCTCTCTAAGCAAATATAACAAAATTACTTTTATTGTTGCAGAGTTGATAGAATATTTTATATTTAGAGGGAGAACGTAATAAGAGTTGGAAACTTGAATAACGTTAAAACAGGGTAAAGTGGTTTTATCGCTTTAAACTTTTACCTTTATTAATGACCGTACCTTGAGGTATACCGTAAACTGGCAAGCGGATGTCAATCTAGCATTTACAGTTTTAACATGAAATTAAAATTGCAAATTTCTGCAAATTGGTTTTATCTGGGCTCATGTATACGAATATTATAAAGAGGTAAAATTTGCTTGTTTGTTTGTTTTTTTTAATTTTTATTATTTATTGGGTAATCTCTGGAACTACTGAAACAATCGAAAAAAATAGTTTTACTAATACAAAGCTACACTATCCCTGAGTAGCATAAGCTATAATTCATTTAGATAAAAACATTTTTTATTTCAAAATTTGTAAATTTAGTCGGAAATATCTTAGGTTAAGCCTAGACTGATGAATCAACACATATTTGTTGAATGTATTTACATTCATTACCATAGCAAACAACGTAATAAAATAACAGATAGAACAGCTTATTTCCATTTAAAGTTGATTTCAACTAGAGTGCGAACATATATTTACACATATGTATATGATTTTTAATGAAACCCCGAAACGTGTTCTGGGGACCATGATCGATGCTCATTTGCTACTCCCAACGTTGGGAATTACCATAAGTGCCACTGCAATAGCTCATTTTTGCTATGAAAATTCGCTAATAAGCAAAACATTTTAGGCTTGCGTAAACAAATTCTAATGAATTTTGTTATTGTCATATTTGTTGGCGCCTATTCTATAATTGTATAAGTTTAACTAAGCAAAAGATAAAAATTTTTAATGCTGCATCAAAACTCTCACATTTCGTACCAATCATCTGAAATTAATAACTTTGGCGGCCTACATAGCGAGACCTGGCTTGAACCCAAATTGGAATTGGAAACTTTCAACTTCAATACAGTTTCATTAGCTCAGATGAACAGGGGACTTCTTAATCGCAGTTGTTTAACAGCGTTGGCTTTTAAATTAATTATCGAAAAGCGATTCGGCCCTTACCCTTATCTCCGGAGTTAAAACAATTGAATTAGAAAGTTTGTAAAGGATGCGAGGAGGAAAACATAACTTTTATTTTTAATTAGTTTATTATCTGATTTACGGAACACAAACGGATTTTTGTTTTGTTTAGTTTCACGAATAATTTACGAAAGACCGAATATTTTTCTGTTTTAACGACGGACGATAAGGGATTTTACAGTACAAATAAAATAATTCGACCACGCAGCTGAACCGCTGACACGAGTTGGGCAAATTTCCAAAATTAAGTTTATAGGCCTATGTTTTAGGGTTTCAACCAACAATTTGGGAAATAGATCGACGGTGCTGAATAGCTGCAAAATGTTTCACACGCCATACCGCATATTGGGAGAATCTTCATACACAATGCATTGCGTGCTTCGCATGCCATTCCGCATATTGGGATTATCTTTAATACACAAAGCATTGCGTGCTTCGCACGCCATTCCGCATACTGGGAGAATCTTCAATACACAAAGCTTTGCGTGCTTCGCGCGCCGTTCCGCTTATTGTGATTATCTTCAACACACAAAGCATTGCGTGCTTCGCACACCAACCCCTGTATTAGGAGCATATTCAATACACAATGCATTGCGTGCTTCGCACGCCAACCCCCCGTATTGGGAGTATCTTCAATGCACCAAGCATTGCATGCTTCGCACGCCATACCGCATATTACGATTATCTTCAATACACAAAGCTTTGCGTGCTTCGCGCACCGTTCCGCTTATTGTGATTATCTTCAACACATAAAGCATTGCGTGCTTCGCACACCAACCCCTATATTGGGAGCATCTTCAATACACAATGCATTGCGTAGAATACACGGTAGAATCCACCATATGGCTTTGAATCGGGTACTTCTATGGTATTTTACGTTTTGATCGATTTTGGGGGAACCAAGCATAACGTCGCGTAAAAAAACTAAATGTGCAGAATAACATTCTAAATTTATATTTTTAGAAAACACTCTAAAAAAAATATCCTCGTAGGAAAAATCCCAAAAAATTTTTACTTCCGGTCAAAAAACGTGCTTCCGATTGTTGGATTTTTTTTTGTCTCACGAACTCGTCCAAGCGACATAGACAACCAACGTGTGTACTAAATTTGGACCAAATCGGACTTCAAATAAGGCCACTAGAGTGCGAACACATATGTAGCCTACATAAATATATGATTTTTAATGACACCCCAAAACCTGTTCTGAAGACCATGATCGATGCTCATTTGCTACTCCCGACCTTAGGTCTTACCATAAGGGCCACTGCAGTAGCTTATTTCCTATTTTTTTTTTTTTTTTTTTTTTTTTTTTTTATTAACTACAACTAAGATACAATCTTATCTAGTAGCTTATTTTGCATAACTAATACACATTTTTAAACGTCACTCCAATGAGTGACTTCACTACATTAACACTCGCTTCATTCGGCTGATCCACAACACATCACTGCACTAGGTCCAGCGGTTTTGTCCTTTTCAGTCTCCGCACCGTGTCTCGGCTCTGTAGCATCTTGAGGACATCGGAATTAACATGATTTTGGAGCCTATGTTCATGCTTCCATGCAGCACCCTTTATGGCATTGATGACCATATCCATCTTGAGGTCTCTATGCAAGTCATCGTTGCGCACATACCACGGTGCATCAACGATGCTCCTAAGCACCCTATTCTGAAATGATTGAATCACTTTAACATTGGTCTTCTTGGTGCACCCCCAGAGCTGCAGTCCATACATCCAAACTGGTTTTAACACTTGCTTGTATAAAAGCAGCTTGTTTGATATTTCCAATCCGGACTTCCGTCCCAGTAGCCAGTACATACTTCTAAATTTCAGATTTAATTCTGTTCTTTTCATTTTGACATGGGGTTTCCAATTTAGCCTTGCGTCTAAAGTCATCCCCAGGTACTTTGCATGTAGCTTAGATGGAACCACTTGTGAATTTATATGAATTGGAACATTGATCAATTTATTGTTTGTAAAGTTTATGTGAGTGGATTTTGACTCATTTAATTTCAACCGCCACTTTTTCATCCAAGTGCTAATGTTATTAATACTTCTCTGTAGCTTCATTGAAGCCTCCTCGACCGTGGCTCCAACGGCCAACACAGCAGTATCGTCAGCAAAAGTTGCCATTGTTGTATTTTCATTAACAGGGATGTCTCTTGTGTATAGTAGGTACAGGATAGGACCAAGTATGCTACCCTGTGGGACTCCTGCAGATATTGTCTTTATTTCGGAATATTCATTGCCTTGTTTGACCCGAAACATCCTGTCCATCAAATAAGATTTTAATATCTGGTAGAACTGATCTGGGAGATTTCTTTGCAACTTAAAGAGCAACCCTTCATGTCAAACTTTGTCAAAAGCTTGGGAGATATCGAGGAAAACAGCCGAGCAGATCCTCTTGTTTTCAAGAGATTCTTCAATTATCCCAGTCACTCTATGCTGATCGATAGTTGAATGCTGGTTTCTGAAGCCGAATTGGTGAGTTGGAATCAGCTGATTTTCTTCTATGACAGGTTTCAAACGCCTAAGGAGCAGTTTCTCAAATAGCTTGGAGATTATTGGTAAGAGAGAGATTGGACGATATGATTTTCGATCACTTAAATCTTTCCCTGGTTTGGGTACCATTATTACCTCTGCGACCTTCCACTGACTTGGACAGAATTTAAGTCTAAAAGAAGCATTGATGAGGTGTAAAAGTTTCACAATAGCTTTTCCAGGCAAGGCTTTAAGTACTTGGCCTGTAATCAAATCATAGCCTGGGGCCTTCTTGATATTTAATAATTTAATTTCGTCCTTGAGTTCTTTCAGTGTCACCTGTTTTATAATCATGTTTCCACTACTATAGTTTACTGAAACACTCTCATCACAGGTTTGACCAGGATGTGGTTTAAATGTCTTTTCTAGATACTCTGCAAATATCTCCGCTTTTTCTTGATTACTCCTCGCCCATTTATGATTTTCTTTTCTGATTGGAGGCACTTGCATAACAGGCCTTTTAAGGCCTTTAGTGACTTTCCACAGTGAATAATCAGTATCTTTGCCTGGAGTTAAGCCCTGAAGATACGTGCTGACAGCTTCATTCTTTGACTCATCAATGACTTCCTTTAATTTGTTACTTAGTCGATTAAGCACCATCTTATCTTGTGGATATCGACTGATTTGCCATTTTTTACGAGCTTTTCTCTTTTCCCTTACTAATTGCCTAACTTCTAGTGGGATGTTCATGCTTTTAGCTGTTGTTCTACTCACTACAGGTGTATTGTTCCAAGCTGCCTGTTGTACATTTCTAATATACAGCTCAACTTCCTATGGAAATTCGCTAAAAAGTGAATGTGTGTGGTCGTGGGAATGTAGTTCATTACGACTTTTCTTCAATTCTTTTACCAGCCTTAACGGCAACATCTATATATATAAAAGCCAAAACCCACTGACTCACTCATCACAATTTCTCAAAAACTACCGAACGGATTGGAATGAAATTTGGTATGTAGCTTCCTCTAGGGCCATAGGTGCTCACTAAGAAAGGGTTTGACAAAATTCGAAATTTTAGGAGGGGTTTGGGGGGAATCAAAGTTATTAAAAAACGACTTCTTCAAAACTACCTAATGGATTTGAATGAAATTTGGTATGTAGCTTCCTCTAGGGCCATAGGTGCTCACTAAGAAAGGGTTTGAAAATTTCGAAATTTTAGGGAGGGTTTTGGGGGATCAAAGTTATTAAAAAATTACTTCTTCAAAACTACCGAATGGATTTGAATGAAATTTGGTATGTAGCTTCCGCTAGGGCCATAGGTGCTCACTAAGAAAGGGTTTGAAAATATTCGAAATTTTAGGGGGGGTTTGGGGTGAAAAAAAAACTAAACCACGATTTCTCCAAAATTACCGAACAGATTGGAATGAAATTTGGTATGTAGCTTCTTCTAGGCCCATAGGTGCTCACTAAGAAAGGGTATGAAAAATTTCGAAATTATAGATGGGGTTTGGGGGGATCAAAGTTACTAAAATCATAATTTCAGATCTTTTATTAAATTATGACAATAGTGCTTTTATTATTTAAGATCTATATATATAAAAGCCAAATACCACTCACTGACTGAACACTTAAAAAGAATACATTTACGTTAAAAAGACTGAAAATACCAACCACCACGGGCAACGCCGTACGGGTCAGCTAGTGCGTACATAATTTCAATCTTTCAATTGCCGTTTACTATTAGATTGTTTTTCATACAAATATTTACTGTTTCCATACTTTTGATGTTATTAAAATAAAGGTGTAGAATTAATTATAACACCAAAGCTTAGATGTTAAACACGGTCCATACATTGTAAATACATCCAATAAATATAAAATGTTAGTTCATCATCCGTCTAGGCCTAACCTAAAATTATTGTGTGTATGTTTAATGTATTTTACCTGTCTTAACGGCAACATTAAAATTACTCTCTAGGCCTAACATAAAATTTCAGCGCTTGACGATAATATCCGAAGTAAACCGGACGGAACCGATCGTCTCTTAATTTAAATAGGTGAACCAAAACACATGTTTTTCTTAATGTATTTATACTCATTGCCAAAGCAACCAATTTGGTAACGCTTTTTCGTTACTCGTATTTTATATTTGTCATTGCCATAGCAACCAATTAATAAGACTTTTTTCCGTTGCGCATTACATTTTCTTTTTGTTAACTCCCATCGTAACCCGCGTTAACCCTTTAAGCATCAGGCCAATTACTGCTAGATATACTGTACCTCCATGTTTCACC
>JAGFPH010023913.1:0-11668 GCA_018207615.1 Philaenus spumarius
GAGTTTAATACATATCAAACGTCTTGCATTTACTCACAGATTGGATGCCGGTTGATATTTATGGTAAGAAATTCCACAGGTGGAAGATGAGTTAGTCACAGTGATTTCTAAGAAGTGCCGGACATTAAGTTAGATGAATGGGATGTTTGGGAGATTAATAATCATACGGCTTTCTAATGCAAAATAGAGCGATGTCGATTTGAAGGATAAAGTCGACTATTAAGGGTAATAATGTAATACATAAAAAAGACTATGTATATACCATGGCGTATACGAGAGTTGACGCGTTTTGCATGAAATTGTAACGGGTTGATTTAAATTGTGCATGGAAATTTAAAATGCTGAAAATTATAGCCTTAAATTATAAATTAAATAGTTATATTTAAATAATCAATTTAAACAGTTTTAAAATATTATTAAAAAAAACTATTTTAAAAAGTTGATATCAAAAATATTAAAACCTTAATTTAAAACACATTCTAAATTGAATGTGGTTTCTCTCATACATATAGTTTTCGATTAAACACTACCCCAAAAAGCAAATTAAAAATAATACTACTAAAAGGTAAAATAATATAAAAACTAAAAAAAAACTACCAAAAGGGAAAACTGAAACCAAACTACCAAAACGCTAAACTAAAACAAAAATAGCAAGACGTGACACTAAAAAAAACTACCAGTGTAGCAAAACTAAAACATCAAATCAAACAAAGCGACCAAAAAACAAGACTAAAACAAAGCTACCAAAAGGCAAAACTAAAACAAAAATACCAAAAGCAAAACTAAAACAAAAAATAAAACAAAACTACTAAAAACTAAAACGAAACTATCAAAAGGCAAAACTAAAACTAAACTACCTAAAGGCAAAACTAAAACCAACCCACAAAATAACAAAACTAAAACAAAAACGCAAAAAAAAAAACAAAACAACAAAAAACTATAACGAAGCTACCAAAAGGCAAAACTAAGACAAAACGACCAAAAGGCAAAATTAAAACTAAATTAGAAAAAAGGTAAAACTAAAACAAAACTATCAAAACTAAAACAAAACTACAAAACACTAAAACGAAGCTACCAAAAGGCAAAACTAAAACGAAACGACCGAAAGGCAAAACTAAAACAAAACTACCAAAAAGCAAAACTAAAACAAGAAAAGCAAAAATAAAACGAAACTACAAAAAAACTAAAACGAAGCTACCAAAAGGTAAAACTAAAACGAAACTACCGAAAGGCAATACTAAAACAAAATTACCAAAAGGCAAAACTAAAACAAAACACTATAACGAAGCTACCAAAAGGCAAAACTAAAACAAAACTACCAAAAGGCAAAACTAAAACAAAATTACCAAAAAGGTAAAACTAAATAAAACTACAAAACGCTAAAACAAAAAAAGTAAAAGAAAACTACCTAAAAGCTAAAGTAATAATAAGTTAAACAATGTATAATTATGCTGTACTTATTCTGAATACAAAATCTAATCTGTTCTTTGTTTCTGCGTATTTTAAGCGCTGTGAAATAAAAATCGTAAACATTTAAATGGGAATCTTTCACAAAACCTAGTGTAATTTGAGTTAAACATTAATCCCCTAGGGCCGTTCACCTTTAGGCTACCTGCAGCGGTCATTGTGGCTATTATTGTAAATATTTGTATTTATATAACTCGGTCAAATCTAATACAGCAGGCGTGTCAATGACATCTTCAAGTGAACATTATCAATTTTATTCGAAAATGTTTATTAAAACTCAACTAACTTGTGTTTAAGATAAATCGTGGAAAAATCTTATCCAGGCAGACCTAATAACTTTAATGTCTTTTCAATGCTAGGGTATCAGGCCAAGAGAAAAATACAAGTTATAAACAGCAAATAATCGTGAATGAAGGTCTCAAATATAAACATATTAAAAGTTAACCCATCCACTAGCGTATTGTTAGTTTTAAACCTTCCTAATAATGATTATATGATGATTGTATATATTATTTTGTAATAAATATACAAAATATATGAGCTTGAATACTCGTGTTTTACTTGGTTTTTCCTGCATAAAATATTAGTTACAACACTTTTAAGTGTCACTATTCGTGTCAGCCACCTTGAGAACTATGTATTTGACACTAATAATAATTATATTACATATCATTCACACTTCCCACTCTATCCCTTGAGGTGCTATGGGCGTTTTATCGCCAAAATATATATTTTTTTCAGATAGTAACTCAAATATTTACCAAGCTTGGTTGAAATCGGCCCGTGCGTTTCAGCTATAACGGAGTCTACTCGTCCATTCTTATTAGCGAATGTCCATAGGGAAAATAAGCTATTGCAGTGGAACTTATGGTGAGACCCAAGGTCGGGAGTAGCAAATGAGCACCGATCATGGTCCCCAGAACACGTTTTGAGGTGTCATTAAAAAATTCATATCTATATATGTGTTCGCACTCTAGCGGCCGCATTTTAAGTCCGATTCGGTCCAAATTTGGTACACGTGTTGGTTGTCTGTCGCTCGGACGAGTTTGTTAGCCAAAAAATCCAACAATTGGAAGTACGTTTTTTGACCGGAAGTAACTATTTTTTTATATGTTTACTACGAGAATGAAAATTTTTTAGAGTTTTTTCTAAAAATATAAATGTAGGATGTTATTCTGCACATTTCGTTTTTTGACGCGACCTTATAGCTCGTTCGGTTCCCCCAAAATCGACCAAAACGTAAAATACCGTAAAAGTACCCGGTTCGAAGCCAAGTGGTGCAAACTCGCGAGTCCACTAGGCGCAAACAAATTTTACTAATATATTGCGTACACACAGACAGCTGTTCAACGCCTTCGTGAGTAGACCTATTTCCCAAATTGTTGGTTGAAACCCTAAAACATAGGCATATAAACTTAATTTTGGAAATTTGCTCAACTCACGTCAGCGGTCCAGCTGCGTGGTCAAATTATTTTTTTTTAATAATAATTGATTGTTTGTGGGCGTTTTAATAGATTTTTGATGCATATTATTAAATATTGTTATGATTGAATCTTTTACTTATATAAAGATGAAGAGTCTATATATGATCTAATTTGTACTTGTGTTTGCTGTGCAGTGTTCACGGCTAGACCGTTTGAAAACAGTAATACTTGTATCAAAATATAAAATTATATTAACTTACTTTTCTAAGTTTGTACTACACATATTTTGCATTTCTTGAATCTAAGTTACAAAATTGCAATAGTCAGATAATTTAACTCTTAATTGTTAATACCAGCGCTTGACGATAATATGAACTACGTCGGACGGACCGAACGTTTCATAACTTGATGAACCAAAACACTTGTTTCTTGAATTTATTTACATTCATTACCGTAGCAACCAATTCGATAACGGTTTTTCGTTACGCGTTACATTTTCTATTTGTCAACTTCTACCGCAAGCCGCGTAATGGAACTTCTACCACTCACTCGCTCACTCACTCATCACGATCTCTCAAAACCTACCGAACGGATTGAAATTAAATTTGGTATGTAGCTTCCTCTGGGGCCATTGGTGCTCACTAAGAAAGGGTTTGAAAAAATTCGAAATTTTAGGGGGCTTTGGGGGGGATCAAAGTTATTAAATCACGATTTCTTCAAAACTACCAAACGGATTGGAATGAAATTTGGTATGTAGCTTCCTCTAGGGCCATAAGTGTTCACTAAAAAAGGGTTTTAAAAAATTGGAAATTTTAAGGGAATTTAGGGGTAAAAATTACTAAATCAAGATTTCTCCAAAATTACCGATCAGATTGGAATGAAATTTGGTATGTACCTTCCTCTAAGGCCATATGCACTCGCTAAGAAAGGGTTTCAAAAAATTCGAAATTTTAGGGGGGTTTGGGTGGATCAAATTTATTAAATCACGATTTCTTCAAAACTACCGAACGGATTGGAATGAAATTTGGTATGTAGCTTCCTCTAGGACCATAGGTGCTCACTAAGAAAGGGTATGAACAATTTCGAAATTTTTGTAGGGGTTTGGGGGGATCAAAGTTAGTAAAATCATAATTTCAGATCTCTTATTGTTATGACAATAGTGCTTTTATTATTTAAGATCTATATTATATATATAAGCCAAATACCACTCACTGACTGAACAGAAAGACTGAAAAGAATACAATTACGTTAAAAAGACTGAAAATACCAACCACCACGGGCAACGCCGTACGTTTCAGCTTGTTATATATATACATACAAATAGAAAAATATATATATATAGTTATTAATGACACCATAAAACGTGTTCTGGGGACCATATTGGTTCCCATTGACCACTCCTATTCTTAGGTCCCACCATAAGTTAAGAGTCTTTCCTATGGAAATTCGCTAATAAAATAGAACCTAGAGAGATTCCCTTTTTTATAATTTCGCATTTAATTGTTTATTGCAAATATAAATGGGTAGAACTTGCTCTGTTTATTTTTAGCCGATCCAATCACAAAATGTATCACATCAGACCCAAAAGCATAAACTATAAACTCGCACTTCCGCAGCCGTGAACCAATCACCATAAGTCAAAACTATAACCAATTAAAGATGCAGGCCGATCTTTCGTTTTATAGTCTTTTCCAATTACTAAAAGGTTATTGGTCGAGTAATCTTTCACACATACCTCGATATTTCAACGGACTGGAACCATCTATCTGTTGGCCCATCTGTGAACTATTCACCGAAGTTTGAACGCCTAAATCAATAAGCCTGTTCAAAGCTGTGATCTTTAATTAATATTTCAATTTATCGAGCATTATTAGCTGTCAAAATCGGTAATATCTTTTAGATATACAGGATGATTCGGAAGTCTCTACAGATATTTTTAGGTATTGTGTTCGGGCCTTAGACAGTTCACAACTGCATTATTAAAATATACCGAAGTTCCAGGTCCATCGCACTTCAATTTATGTTTTCACTTATACATTTTATATTTAAAAACGATTTATGTTGAATTTTTGCCAAGGTTTTATAGAATCAAGACTAAAACAAAATTTGTTACCTACTCAATTCAAATTTATTATTGTTGGATATCGTATATAAGTTCTGATAATAGTATTAAAGTTAACAAAACACCCGTGCGTAGTCAAGAAACTTCAGTTTCGCTTGCACAGGTAAAACGATTTTTGAAACAAATTTTAAAATATGTATTAATCCAAGAACGTGACGGTAAAAAAATTAAATATGCACTAATTGGTCACTATAATTTTATAGTACCAAGAAGTTCAATCACCAAACAGTTTGAACACTTATCACTTGCCAGTATGTGTTATTAGTTTAAAACTGCTGATCTTAACAAATATTGTTTTTGTGTTTTACGAAATAAAAGTTTCATAGTGTAATTTAAGGTTAGGCCTAGACCAGAGTGGAACATTTTGTAAACGGTTATTTATATAATAAGTATTGAGCTCCCAAGTAGTCAAATACAAGCGTGAGAGCGAAGCGACCTGGCAAGGGAGTTGACGTGCGACACACGCATGGTTTCCTTAATAATGTATATTAGTGACACGATTAAAAATTAATATTTTATTGCAGCGCACATCACACTTTCTTCGAGTTTATAAGAAAAAACCAGAGCAGTAATAAAGATAACAAAAATATAGATTTCGTCGGAGTATTAGGCCTATCAGAGTCAGCTGTTGCTCCAAGCCCTTCTTCTCAACAACACGGCATACCCCGAGCTAACGGTGCTTTAAGTCCGGTTTTGCCCAGCCTACCTGTCGAGGCGAGTGACGGACGCTGGCCGAGTTCTTCGCCAACATTTGTCAATTCCCCATTGTCGGACCTGATTATTTCTTCTTTTTTGTATTTAATTGAAATAATTACCGTTGTTCAATAAATTCGAGATGTTTTCGAAAACGTGTAAAAAATTGTAAAAATGTGCCTTAGGTGAAACATTAGATTAGTAGCTTATTTCACATCAAAACTAAGAAATAATTATGTTTAAATGTATGTCCTAAAATGATATTCCCATCTTTTTATAAAAACAATATCGCACTTTTGAACGGTTGCTACAGAATTTAAATTTCAAACAATTTTGTCAACTGTCGATAAAATAATAAACAGATTTTCTTTATTCTTTTCAAAATGGCAACTGTTTCAACCAAACAATTTAGAGTAAACCGTGGAGTTACAACCGAAAGTTGGTAAGTGATCAAATCTGTTTTGAGAAAGTGGGTTTTTAGTTTATTCTCGGACACTTTCCAGAATTACTTACCATAAAATAAATATGCCTGTGTATTTCAATTATTTTTGAGTGCTTCTAAGTACTTTGTAGTTTTTGCTGTTCCATAAATTACTGATTTTCTTGCAGGCATTTCTTACCTTGAAAAACTGGGCGTTTTTAATAACAGACGTGTTTATTGGGGTGGGTTTAAAGTGTATCTTAAATGTAGATATTGGTTTGAGTGTTACATCACTTTAAGATCTTCTGTTGGGAAATATTTGTAAAAAATGTTTCAAAATGGCGGTCCTAAACGTACTGTTTTTGTTTTTAGTTACTATCACGAGCAGTTTAATACTCATAGATCATTATTCCACCAAACATTGCTAATGACTTTTCGAAACAATCTCCAATTTGGGTACTTTTGCCCGACATTAAAAATGTAGAATTTCAGGAAATAAAAAAAGTCAAATGGAAATTTAGTTTAAGTGCGATATCAGTTTCAATGTATTTAAATCTAAAATATTAAGTTTTTGCGACGCTGCTGTCCAAATTCATATTTGTCAAAAGCAAAATAATTAAATAATTCAAATTTCTAGATATATTTTAAAGCGTTAATAAATGAATCTCCAAAGAACTATTTCATTTGTCATATTTGATCTAATCGAGTCCAGTAGAAAGACGAAATAAAAAAAAAGTTTCTATAATCCATCAATAACTGGAGAAATTCGTTGTTATTTATACAGCCTGGCGTAAATATGGCCTTCATCGGGTGGAAGGTGGGGTGGGGGGTCGTACAGGAAAAATTACGAGCAAAATGAAATATAAAATGCTAAAAACAAAATATATCTGGGACAGTAAAAAACAATAATGTAACACTTTGTTTTAATTAGAAAAAATTTGTATGTAATATTATAAGAATAATGTAGAATATTTAAAATGTATTATTTATCCTTGTTCGAAAATAAAGAGCTCTGAGTACCAGTGAGTTGTCATAAAGAAAGAAGCGAGTATAATATTATTTAAAAGTGTTACTTTACGATTACAACTCGTAATTAGAGTTTTGTGGTAAGAAGACGGAAGTGAAGCAAACAGTGATCGACTCGCTTTAAAGCTGACAGGATAGTACTAGTTATTTTGCAATATTATACTACGATATTTAAATAAAAACCCCAATGCACGGTCATTGCTTATGCGGAATTATTGAAATATTATATTGTTTCTTTAGTTATTTGAATGTTTTGTTATACTAATACGTTAAACTGGAATAAAATAACATCGAACTAACTTCAGCACTCTTTGAATATATACCACTACAATAAGTAAACGTATTTCCTATTTAGGCCCTATAACTAAACTAGCTGTCCCGTACGGCGTTGCCCGTGGTGGTTGGTATTTTCAGACTTTTTAACGTAATTGTATTCTTTTTAAGTGTTCAGTCAGTGAGTGGTATTTGGCTTTTATATATATAGATCTTAAATAATAAAAGCACTATTGTCATAATAATAAAAGATCTGAAATTATGATTTTAGTAACTTTGATCCCCCAAACCCCTCCTAAAATTTCGAAATTTTTTAAACCCTTTCTTACCGAGCGCCTATGGCCCTAGAGGAAGCTACATACCAAATTTCATTCCAATCCGTTCGTTAGTTTTGAAGAAATCGTGATTTAATAACTTTGAAACCCCAAACCCCCCCCAAACTTTCCAATTTTTTAAAACCCTTTTTTAGTGAACACTTATGGCCCTAGAGGAAGCTACATACCAAATTTCATTCCAATCCGTTGCGTAGTTTTGAAGAAATCGTTTCTGAATAACTTTGATCCCCCCCCCCAACCCCCCTAACCTATCGGCTATTTTCAAACCCCTTTTTAGTGCGCGCCTATTGCCCTAGAGGAAACTACATACCAAATTTCATTTCAATCCGTTCGGTAGTTTTCGAGAAATCGTGACGAGTGAGTGAGTGAGTGGTATTTCGCTTTTATATATAGAGATTAATCTGTTTAAAACAATATTAGAAATCGCAAAAAAAATTGGAGAAAGAATCTCGTGATTTTTTGTCGTTTACAACAAACTGTTCTTGGAATTAGTGTTCAATCACTTATATGTTTCTATCAAAGCTGATCTACAGTTCTATTCGCTGATTGTTATATGGATATTTGCACGTTTAAAAAATAGTCATTCATATCATTTTATGGCTTTGCTGAAATTATTTCAAACTACAAAAATATGTTTTATTTTAAACTTTATGTGTTCTCAAGATATAATGTTTATGGAAATTTGTTTTAATTAGAGGAGGATTGCATCCTCTATTACGATCTTGCCCGAGTTCTTCCACTGAACCGTTTCGCTAGTTCCGGGTTGAACTTATCAAACCCAGGCTGTGATTTCAGAATTTAATTTTTTTTCAAAAACAATTGTTAATTATTCCTTTAAATCGTAAGATCTTAAGCGTAATTAACTACAGTTCCCCCACTGAACAGACTCACTAGTTCCGGGCTGAACTTGTCGAACCCACGTTGCGATCTAAAAAAATTTGATTTATTTAAAAAATAATGTCCATTCCTTCCCTTAAACATTGTTGTCCAGTTACTGTTCTCTGTGTACGACTTTAATGAAAGAGACAGAAGTAGTTAGGTACCTTTGCGTTGGAGTAAGGAAAGAGAAAGAAGGGGGGGGGGGTCGAGCGAGAGAGAGAACAAGATGAAATTAGAAAGAGAAAGATGTATTTAGTGGTTGAACAGGTTTTTAAGTTTCTTAGTCGGACCGTTGCTTAGCAGCACTTGTAGAACTGAAGAGAATAAAGTTGATTTTTTCTCGACTTCCCCCACCAAACATTTACCTGAGCATACCTTCGACTCGGAACTCGTCAGAAACGCCTTAAGCTACGATTGAATCGGTCAACGTTTTAACAAAAATGGCGCGTATTAAATAAATTTCTTTAAATTTTATTTAACAAACGAGTGTTGTGAATCGGTCGCGGTCGTGTTGCGAGCGGTCTTGTAAAGTGACATTTTCTAAAAAACAGTTCAAAGATCGCCGTCACCTGAGAAGATTTCATAAACAGCTGTGTTTACTGTTCCATGTGGGTTTTTTGTGGATGTTTTATTTCGTGTTGGTGACATGTAAACAAAACTAACCTAAAAGTTCGATTCCACTACAGTGTTGGAAACAAATCAAACAAAACTAGTGTTTTTCAATCTAGAATTTAAAGTAATCAAAAATTATCTGTTCTGTAGATTAATTTAATCGAAGTTACCATTATTATTGCCAATATGTCTGTGATACTATCCGACATGAAAACATTGTGTTTTGTTTTTATTAATGTAATATTACTACAAAAATACAATTAAAAAACTTTTAAATAGAAAATACAAAAATATGGTACTAAGCTAATCGAACGTAGTTAGGTAATCGGTTAATCGACTTTTTTTTTAATTTCATAATGATGAATCCGAAAGAAGAGATTATTTTCGACAAACATCTGGACGAACACGATATCAGCTCTTTAGAAGGCTGCGTCGACGACCCTGTGAGTCCGGCCAGCGATCAGTTGGGACATGATAATATCATGAACGACGTTATTGTAAACAGTAATAGCGGTCAGTTATCAGCTGATTCGATTAAAAGGAAATTGTCGGATTCGCCGAACACGGACGATACGGACGGCGATGCACTGTGTCCGAGGAAACAGCTGCATATAAACCATCACAACAATAACGACGTTTCTTTTGTATTGATTGACGACGACGGTGGCGGGGGGACTGGACCTGAAGATTTGGCGTCGGGAGACGAAGAGGTATGAAATTTGAGGTTATGTTGGTGGTGGGGGGATGTAATTAGATACACATATGGTCTGTATTCGGACAACTATTGTGTTATGGTGTTACAATTTAAAACTATACAAGCTTCAAAATCATAACTAACTGATTAAGGGTTATATTGATCCCCTAATTATTTTTTAAATTACAATTAAAAGAAATATAGTACGCAATTACCCAACTTTATACCTTATTTATTATTATAATTTTTATTTAGAATTTAAATTCATTTTTATAAATGAGAAATCACTTTTTTATAAACATTCCTAATTAGCGGCTTCGTATCTGAGGGGTTAGCGTATTTGACTACAATAATTGAGGTCGCCTGTTCGAATCCTGGTAAAAACTAATAATGTTCGTGTTTTTAAAATTAAAAGCAGATTTTCGTGTTATAACAGCTTACTGGTACTTAACCCTTACTCGCATTGTGATGTAATTACACAGTTCGTCAAAGCATTTCTATTATAACTTTATACATACGTTGACGAACTATTAGGGCTTTTATGTAAATGTAGCAAAATATCCAAATCAGAACAACAGATAACTAGTAATATTATGTCAGCTTAAAAGTGGGTCAACCACTGTTCGCTTTACTTCCGTCCTCTTACCACAAATGTCTGGATATGAGTTGTGGTTTTAATTAGTACGTATAAGTGTCAACCCACCCTTCACTCATCCTAGACTATTCTAAGATTCCGTCTATTCTTATCAAAGGCGTTTCCCCCTACAATCTAGGCCCTACATCATTTGGTGCAGAATATTTCATACAAATTGGAGCTGGTGATTTTAAAAATAAACCTACTTTTACTAATACTCTACACTCTACAGAAATTAATATTTTCGATTCTGTTGTTTTTGGGAGATTTTTATGGCAAAGTAAGAAATATTTATAATTTTCTAATTTTCTGAAATAATGGTATTTTGTGTGCTTTGTACAGCCTACCATGAGATTCTTTTGGTTCCTTCTTTTGAAAATACCAAAAGATCTAAGATCTTTTACATTTGTCAGTTGTGAAATCCTGTACCTCATAAATCTTCTTGAAACAATCTCTGTCATCAGCTTCTTCAGATTTTCTTTTAGTTGAAGGACAGTTATCGAAAGAACTTGTTAACTTTTTGTTTTCTGGGAAATAGATGCTCAAACCATTTAACTTCCTTTTCGTTGTTGCTTCCAAATAATTTCACGTTCATTCTGAGATTCTATATTATGATCTCTTCAGCTGTTTTAAACTTCCATTTTTTTCAAAAATATTACGTTTTTCATATTGACGTAAATGTTATACCTCTTTAAAGACCTTGAAGATTATTTTCAAAAAAGTTAAAACCAAAAATAAAAAAGCTCTAAAAATATGAAAAAGTTAGCCTATATCTAGAATAAAGTATTGTATCATTTTAAAGATCATAAAGATGGGATATGATTAAGGATGGGTGGTTTGAAGTGCTTTTTGTCTGCTATACTGAAAATGTAGGTGGTTGTCTACTACACTGAAAAATATAGGCCTCTAGCATCTGCTTTAGGAATAAGGTTATGCTTGGAGCAGCTGCTAGGCATATACTGTTGCTTCGGCCTGACTGGTGAGGAGACACTGATAAATAAAAATTGAGAATATGCTTGTAACTAAATCATATTAAGTAAAATCATAAGGTTTTAGCATTTGCTTTAAGAATTAGGTTATGCTTGCAA
>JAGFPH010023914.1:0-11668 GCA_018207615.1 Philaenus spumarius
TTTTTTTTAAATGTATTATTCTAGAACAATCCTGTAATTTTTAAAGGAGCAAAACATTAAAATGTATTGCAAAACACCAGTTCGCAAGGCTGTGTTTCAATTAAATAAACTGTTGGCTGTTGACGGTTTGACTTCAGGCATTGACACTGGCATTTTGATGCTATCCACTTTAGTTTTACCTGTTAGAACAAGTAACAATATCTCTTATAATATGGTGTTAGTAGGAATATTCAATTATTCGTCACCCAACTTTTGTTAAACAAGTTACACATCATGTTGTTATTGTATACAAAGTTGGTCTTATTGTACTTTTTTGTTGTTGTAGACACGTATTTAAAACAACACAATAATTAAATAATAGCAAAGATCACTCAAAAAAGATTCTTGGAAAGCGTATCCTAGTTCCGTCGTTATTTTGTCAAATATAAAAGTAAGACCGTATCCATTAGTAGCGTCCATTTTAAGTAGTCGTAATTTGACATTGTCAAGATGTCGGTAAAAGTCGTCAACAATGGGATGGCTTTCACCACGTCTGACATTTCTAGAGAACACGTTTCGGATACTCTGGTTGTAATTCATTTCAGATTTTGACGGACACGATGGAGCGGTTCCAAAAGTTTTCATGAATAACAAAATACAAAAATATTTTAAAAAAATTCATGAAAATAAAATTAGCATCAATGAAGTAATAAATTCGAATATTAGTTTGTTCAATAGATGTAATTCATTCATGAACAATTCCAAGATTAGGAGTAAAACTTGATGCTTTACCAGACGATTAAATCAAATAAGATTTTTAATATCACGACCTGGTTTAATATTTGGTCAGTGTTCAGAAATTTGTAGATCAAATCATAGATTTATACCTATTGTAATTGAAAGTATTAGAATAGAAAAATTTGTTAAATGATTAAAATCTTACTCATTAAGTGACTGAAAGCAAGTAATGGTCTCTTAAACCATATTATAGTAAATTAGCATTTACTCTTAATGAATAAAAATTTGTTTAATTAAAATATTAATTTGTCAAATTAGAGAATTTGAAACAATTCAAAATTTTTATATTCCTCAAATAGCACCAATATGATGAATATATTTATAATGTTTATTTTATCTTTCTTTTTATTTAATTCAATTATTTTTTTTTTAACCAAATAAAATTAATATTTTTAATAAATTTATTATTAATCAAATAATTTGAAAATAATAACAAATTTATTTTCAGTATTTGACCCTTCAACAGGAATTTTATCATTAAATTGAATAAGAACATTAACCCTGCAACTGTCAGACTACTCAATTTGAGTGGTCGTGGGAGCGTTGCACGTGAAAACGATCAATTTAGACAACTATACTTGTAATGAATATTTCACCCACTAAAAATTATTCAATCGCAAAAAGTCTAAAACCGTTGGAAAGGTAATGATCTAAACTTTAATTTTTGTATTTACAAGTTTTTTCTAAAACTTATATTTACATACGTAATCATCGTTGCAGTTTATTCGTTTTCTTCAACAAACTCAGCGCCCGTCAATTCACCAGTTTTCGTCACAAAACACGACGAAATAACGCATTCCTCTCTCTCTAAACCCCGCCCACTACTTCTTCTAAAGTAAAATTAGATACCGTTGGATTCTTCCCAATTGCCCCTATCTAATACTGCCATCCAATCAAAAATCGAACAAATAGTTCAACAATTGTAGGTCGTTTTGTAGACCCGTGCAAATGGTCAGTTTTCCAACCAATAAACAGCGTTATATATTACACGTGATATCTATGTGAAAACAATAGTTTTTTAGAGATATTTTGGTATCTTTGTAAACTTAATGCTTCAAGCTAACTTTGCCTGTAAACCAAATACGCTTTATTTGAACAGTTTGTTGTGTAGGACCGTAGGAAAGTGACTGCTAATACGGTCTCATCTAAGGTTTAAAATCGAGCTCTAACGGCTTTTTATAACATGGGTAGACATAGGGGTTTGCGCGCGCATCTTGTTAGCTTGAACGGGCGAGGTTATTTCTACATTTTTTCTCTCTTTTGTTATTCAAATAATTCTACGTCAAACACTTTTAGGAAAAGATAATTTATAAGTATACGGTTCAATTCTTTGATTTATTCTCTACACTTTGTTATAATAATATTTCATTTTTGGGTAAAGCAAATAATCTTAAATTATGTTTGAAACTATTCCAACTTTTGTTAGAAGTCATGTAGATGGAACATAAAAACTGGTGTTTTCAAAATAAGAAATTTGAAATTGATAAATGTTTTTATACAGTTCTATTTAGAACTAAATTATGAAACTTTTTTAGGTTTACGAAAAAATTACAAAAAATGTTTACTACTTGTTATGTAGGCCTAAAGTTGAACATTTTCCTTTCGTTACTGAACATTTTTTGTTTCTTGAGCTATTAACTTTTACAATTTTACATCAATAAATTTTTTAATTGCATATAGGAATTCTTTGAACCTTTCTCTACAAAAAAAAAGATACAGAACAGAACACTTTTGGATTGGTATACAATTACTATATTTGGCGAATTTTTGAAAATATGCTTGCACACGTACCGAAATGGCTTGGCGTTGCAAAACATTAACATGGACAGTTGTAGGGTTAATTGGATTAATTATTCTTCCTATGCCTTTATGAATTTTACCTTCACGGTTATTTATCATAAATTTAATTATTTTTCAAAAAATTAATAATGAAATAAAAATCCTAATAACAATAAATTCAAAAGGAAATTCTTTAATTTTTGTATCAATATTTTTTTATTTTATACAATAATATTATAGGTTTATTACCCTATATTTTTACAAGTTCAAGACATTTAGTATTTACTTTAAGATTAGTTTTACCTATATGATTAATATTAATAATCTTTGGATGATTAATAAATACAAACAAAATGTTTTATCATCTTATTCCTGTCGGAACCCCTTTAATTTTGATACCATTTATAGTCTGCATTGAAACAATTTGAAACATAATTCGCCCAGGTTCTTTAGCTGTTCGATTAACAGCAAATATGATTGTTGGACATTTATTAATAACATTACTAGGAAATATATCAATTAATAGATCATTTATTATACTAATTATTATTATCCAATTAATACTAATAATTTTTGAAACAGCAGTATCAATTATTCAAGCATATGTATTTACAATTCTTAGAACTCTTTACTCAAGAGAAATTTAAATATGATAAAAAATCACCCTTTTCATTTAGTAGATGCAAGTCTTTGACCAATTACTGGATCTATTGGAGCAATAACTATTACCTCAGGTATAGTAATATGATTGCACCGATTAAATTTATTTTTATTCATGTTAGGATTATTAATTATTATTTTAACTATATTTCAATGATGACGTGATGTAACACGAGAATCAACCTTCCAAGGTAATCACACTATTATTGTAACTAAAGGAATAAACTGGGGAATATTATTATTCATTGTATCAGAAGTATTTTTTTTATCTTTTTTTTTTTTGAGGATTCTTTCATAGAAGATTATCCCCTTCTATAGAAATTGGTATGATATGGCCTCCAAAAGGAATCGTAACTTTTAATCTTATACAAATTCAACTTTTAAATACAATAATTTTATCATCCTCAGGAATTACAATCACATGATCACATCATAGAATAATAAATAGTAATCATAGTCAGTCATTCCAGGGACTTTTTTTAACCATTATTTTAGGTCTTTACTTTTCTCTACTACAAGGATATGAATATTATGAATCCCCATTTACCATTTCTGATTCAATTTATGGTTCAACATTTTTTATATCAACTGGATTTCATGGACTTCATGTATTGATTGGAACTACATTTATTATTGTAACAATGATACTCCAAATAAATTTTCATTTTTCAAATAAGCATCATTTTGGATTTGAAGCAGCTGCTTGATACTGACATTTTGTCGATGTTGTTTGATTATTCTTATATATTTCTATTTATTGATGAGGTAGATACTTTTTTAGTATTAACTTGTATATTTGACTTCCAATCAATAGGACTTAAATTTAAGAAAAAGTATTGATAAATTTAATTATATCAAGATTCATAATTATTATTATTTTAACTTTATTAATTATTATATTAACATTAATTTCTAAAAAAAGATTTATAGATCGAGAAAAATCTTCTCCATTTGAATGTGGATTGGACCCAATTAACTCATCACGCATTCCATTTTCATTACATTTTTTTTATAGCGGTGATTTTTTTAATTTTTGATGTAGAAATTGTTTTAATTTTACCAATTACAATTATTTTGAAATGTTATGTTATTTGAGAATGAATATTATCAAGAATTATATTTATTATAATTTTAATTTTAGGATTATATCATGAATGATATCATGGAATAGTTGAATGAGCAAATTAAGGATTATAGTTAATTATAATAATTGATTTGCATTCAATAGGTATCTTTTAAAGATTAATCTTAAATAGAGAAGTAATTATACAATTAGTTTCGACCTAATAATAAGGAAATGTATTCCTCCTATTTAACTAAAGCCAAATCAGAGGCAATTTATTGATAATAAAAAAATTGAATTAATTTCTAGTTAAAAGAAAATAAGATAATAAAATAGCTGCTAACTATATTTATAAGCGGTTTAATTCCGTTTTTTCTTAATTTAAGAGGTTTATAAACGTTTCTTTTTCAAGGAAAAAAGAAGTAATACTTACTTCCTTAAATATTTTAGAGTAAATACCATATTAACATCTTCAATATTATGCTTTTAATTTTAAGCTACTAAAATTAAATTATAAACCTAAATAAAATTCAAATAATTAATCTTATTAAATAAAATTTAAATCTATTCATTTGAATAATTTGATTAAACTTAGAAAAATTAATAATTAAATTAGATAAACCTTTTGGTCCTCAATATTCGCCTCAACCTTGATTAATTACTAAAGAAAAAATTAATGAAAACTTAAATGAACAATTAGTAAAAAAAAAGTTGAAAATATTGGAGTAAATCATATTATTCCAGAAAATAAGTTAACAAAGGAAAATAATTTAAAAAAATATTCTTATATATTCTTAATTCATAACCAATTAAAGACCCTGAAATAATTAATTGTTTCAAAGTAGATAGAGCAACAATCTTCTTTAAATCAAACTAAAAATTAGCTCCAAATCTTGACATAATTATGGTTAATAAAGACAAAATTAAAAAAAAATCAATTATAAAAAAATGTACAATTAATAAACTAAATCGAATTATTAAATAAACACCAGCAGTAACTAAAGTTGAAGAGTGAACTAAAGCTGAGACTGGAGTTGGAGCAGCTATAGCTGCAGGTAGTCAAGAAGAAAAAGGTAGTTGAGCTCTTTTGGTAAAAGCTGCTAAAATAATTATAAAAGAGTTAAATTCAAAATTAAATATTTTATCAAGATAAAAAATATAATTTCAACCTCCAAAATTTATTACTCAACCAATAGATTAATAAAGCTACATCTCCAATTCGGTTTTGATAAAGCTGTTAATATACCAGCATTATAAGATTTATTATTTTGATAATAAACCACTAAACAATAAGAAATTAAACCTAAACCATCTCACCCTAATAAAATTCTAATTAAATTAGTACTAATAATTAAAAATATTATAGAAACAACAAATAGAATAATCAAATAAATAAACCGATTAATATTTTTATCAACAATTATATACTCATTACTATAAAAAATTACAAAAGAGGAAATTCCTAACACAAATGAAATAAAAATTAAAGATATTCAATCTAAAATAATTGATATATATTATACAGAACTAGAATTTAATAAAATAATAGACCATTCTAATAAAATAATTTTTTCATGAATAACAAAATTCAAACATATTAAAAAAAAATTAATAGAAATAAAATTAGCATCAATGAAATAATAAAGCTTAAATTAATTTTATAATTAATAATTTAAAATCAATAGTAGATATCTATGAATCCACAAATCATAATTTTTATTAAACTATTTAAGTAAAATAATAAAAATATATTCAACTTTAATACAAACAAATTTAAAGGTAATCAATGAAGAAATAATAATAAATACTCTCGAACATACCCACAAGAAAATCTATAATAACCAGAATAAAAATTACCGTGCTGACTATAGGAAAATAAGTATAAACTATAGCAAGCTCTAAAAAAAGATATAAAAACTAAAAATAAAACACTAAATGAAGATCAAGAAATTAATTTATTAATAATTATAATTTCACCCAATAAATTTATTCTTGGAGGTCTAGCTATATTTGAAGAACAAAATATAAACTAAAATAAGGATATTGAAGGTATAAAACTTATTATTCCCTTAGAAATAAAAAAAACTGCGGCTATTTAGCCGTTCATATATAATGTTAGAAAGACAGAAAAGACCAGAAGAACATAAACCATGACCTAATATTAATATAAAGGATCCTGACTCCCCTCAACAAAATAAAGTTATAATACCTATTAAAACCAATCTTATATGACAAACTGAAGAATAGGCAATTAAAGATTTTACATCTCTTTGAATTAAGCATACTAATCTAATTAAAACTCCCCCATATAATCTAACCACAATCCAAATATAATTATACATAATAAAATAATTGGGTACAAAGTATATAAAACGTATCAAACCGTAACCTCCTAATTTAAGTAAAATTCCAGCTAAAACTATGGATCCAGAGATAGGAGCTTCAACATGAGCTTTAGGAAGTCAAAAATTAAATATAAATATAGGTAATTTAACCAAAAAAGCTATAATTAAACCAACATAAATAAATAAACAGTTAGGATTATAAGAATTAATAATGAATATAAATTTACCATTAAAATTATATAAATAAATAATAGATAATAATAAGGATAAAGAAGCTAATAAAGTATAAAACAATAAATAATAACCAGAACTTAATCGTTCTGGTTGGTATCCTCACCCAAAAATTAAAATTAATGTTAGTACTAATCTGGATTTAAAAAAAAATAATAAATAATTATTTGTACTAAAAGAAACAATCAAAAAATATAAGAATATTTACTAACAAAATAAAACCCCCTGAATAATTATTATTTTTTTTAATCATAAATCTTGCCATAACCATTAAACATCTAATCCAAATTCTTAAAATAATAAAACCTAAAGAAATCAAATCAATACTAAGAAAATAACTTGTTATAGTATAATTAAACCCATAATTAGAGAATATTAATAAAATGCGTAATAAAAATATTATTGATTGAATTAATCAAAAATTAAAATAAAGAGGTATCAAAAAAATAATAAAAATAATAAATTTTAACATAATAAATAATTAAAAGAGTTTAAGTAATCATAACCATGACTACGAACTATAGCAACTAAAACAGATAGCCCCAATACACCTTCACAAACTCTAAAAGATAAATAAATTATTCTAAAATACAATTCATAGTTAAAATTAACCAAATAAAAATATAATATTAAAAATAAAGACAAAACAATAAATTCTAATCTTAATAAACATAATAAAATATGTTTTCGAATTGAACATAAAGTTCATAAACCAATAATATATATATATATATATAAATGATAAAAAAATTCATTAGTTTTAATAGTTTAATAAAAATAATGGTCTTGTAATCCATAGATATAAATAAATTCTTTAATTCATTTCAGCAAAAAAAATCTTATCTTAGATCTCCAAAATTTATATTTTTTTATAATAAACTACTTGCTGTATAAAAATAATAATTATAGTATCATCAATTATAACATCAACTATATTTTCAATAATAATACACCCTCTATCAGTAGGAATAATTCTATTAATCCAAACAATAATTACATGCTTAATAAATGGATTAAATTCATATTCAATATGATTTTCATATATCTTATTTATTACATTTATTGGAGGAATATTAATTCTATTTATCTATATTGCAAGAATTGCAAGAAATTAAAAATTCTTATTCTCCATAAAAATAATAATAATAATTACTAGGGGGCCTGCGCGCAAATTGCGCATTTTAATATTTTTTTCTGTTTGTTCGAAACTCACCTACAATTCAAAGAAATATCAGCTGTTAAATTACATCACGTTAAAAACCGTAATAATGCAAGTTGGTAAGCACTGGACCTTTGAAAGCGCCCTCTAGAAATAAATCAAAGGCTTGGGGGTAGCGCCCTAAACGAAATGATTTTTTTATTACCATTCGCAGATGCGCTAGATCATAAGATTTAAAATGACACCTCAATCGTAAAAATCGGTTAAGTTGAACCGGCGAAAAAGGGACGTAACAGAAAAAACCCTTATAGAAATAAGTATATGATTATCATAATAATATTCAGAGTATTAAACATGATAGTATTAGATATAAAAATTATAATAAATAATAATATAATTTTGAAACAATATCATATAATAATAATGTAAACGAAATAAAGAAATTAATTGAATTATAAAAATATTTAATATACCAACAACAATAATCACATTAATAGCAATTATTTATTTACTATTTACAATAATTACAGTAGTAAAAGTAACTATCATAAAAGATGGCCCTTCACGTATAAAAAACTAATGTTTAAACCAATACGAAAAAAAGAATTACTTAACATTATTAATAATACAATTGTAGATTTACCAACTCCATGTAATTTATCAAGATGATGAAATTTTGGATCATTATTAGGTATATGCTTAATAATTCAAGTAATTACAGGAATTTTTCTTGCTATACATTATTCAACTAATGTAGAAATAGCATTTAATAGAATTAGTCATATTTGCCGAGATGTAAATTTTGGATGACTAATCCGAATTATACATGCAAACGGAGCATCATTATTTTTCATTTGTATATTTATACACATTAAACGAGTGATATACTACGGTTCATATAAATCCATTAAAACATGAATTATAGGAGTAATAATCATATTAACAGTTACAGCAACTGCATTTTTAGTATATGTTTTACCATGAGGTCAAATATCATTTTGAGGGGCAACAGTAATTACCAATTTATTATCAGCAATTCCTTATCTTGGAGAATCAATAGTAAAATGAATTTGAGGAGGATTTGCTGTTGATAATGCAACATTAACACGATTTTTACCCTACATTTTTTGATACCATTCATTGTATTAGTTATAAGAAGTTTACATAATTTTTTTCTTCATAAAAAAGGATCAAATAACCCACTTGGAATTTCATCAAATCTTGATTAAATTCCATTTCATCCTTATTTTTCAATTAAAGATTTAATAGGATTTACCATTACTATTATAATATTTTTAATCTTAAATTTAATAGAACCCTATATTTTAGGAGACCCTGATAATTTCATTCCAGCTAACCCGTTAGTTACTCCCGCCCACATTAAACCAGAATGATACTTCTTATTCGAGTATGCCATTTTACGATCAATCCCGAATAAATTAGGGGGGGTAATCGAATTAATTATATCAATCTTAATTTTATTAACTTTACCTTTTTCAAATATAAGAAAATTTAAAGGAATAAAATTTTATTAATTAGTCAAATATTATTTTGAATATTGGTATCAACAACAATATTATTAACCTGAATTGGAGCACGACCAGTTGAAGAACCTTACATTTGAACAGGAATAAACCTTACATATATATTTATTTTTCTTATTTTATTATTGAACCATTAAGAAAAAAATTATGTGATAACTTTATTAATTAGTTAATTAGCTTATAAAGCGTATGATTTGAAATCATAAGATAGAAAAAAAACTCTATTAACTTAACTATAATTAATGAATTAAATAGTTAAAGACTTAAAAACCAAAAAAAAACAAAATAATTTAAAGAGGCAGGTAAATAACTCTTTCAAGCTATATATATAAGCTTATCATAACGATAACGAGGTAGATTACCCCGTACCCATACAAATAAAAAACAAATAAAACTAACATCTAAAAAAAAATATGTAAGAAATCAAGTTACAACCCAAAAAAATAATTGAATATAAAACTCTTATAAAAATAATTCTTGAATATTCAGACAAAAAAATATAAGGAAAGCTACCCCCTCTATACTCAACATTAAATCCAGAAACTAATTCAGATTCACCTTCAGCGAAATCAAATGGAGAACGATTAGTTTCAGCTTACAAGAAGAAATAAAACATATAGATAAAGGAAAACAAATAAATAAAAATCATAAATTTAACTGATAATAATAAAAATCTATTAATCTATATCTATTAATTAAGAAAATAAATGATAAAAAAATCATAGATAATCTTACTTCATAAGAAACAGTTTGAGCTACTGAACGAAGTCTCCCTAATATTGAATAAGTAGAACAAGAAGATCAACCAGAAATCATAATAGAATAAACACCTATTCTTATACAACAAAGCAAAAATAAAATACCATGAATAAATGAAAAACAATTAATTAAAAAAGGATAGACTAATCATAAAAACAAAGAAAGAAATAATCTTAAAATAGGAGAAAAGTAATAAATTAGAAAATTGGATTTAAAAGAAACCATTTGCTCTTTAGTAAATAATTTAATAGCATCAGAGAAAGGTTGAAAAATTCCTAAAAATCCCAGTTTATTAGGACCCTTACGAACTTGAATGTAACCAAGAATTTTACGTTCAACCAACGTTAAAAATCCAACTCCTAATATAACAAAAATAACTATAATTAATACATTAATAAAATATATGTACTGAATATAGAAAACCTATATAATCAAATTCTAAATTTTATGCACTAATTCTGCCAATTCAGTTAATTATAATTCAAATAAAATTACTAAATTATTGAATTGGTCCTTTCGTACTGATAACAAATATAAAAATCTAAAGATAGAAACCAACCTGGCTCACGCCGGTCTGAACTCAGATCATGTAAGAATTTAAAGGTCGAACAGACCTAGAAATAAAAAAAACTGCCCCTTATTCTAATTTTAATAAAACATCGAGATCGCAAACTATTTTATCGATTTGAACTCTCCAAAATAATTCCGCTGTTATCCCTAAGGTAACTTATTCTTTTAATAAAAAAAAAATTAAGGATCAAATAAACATTTATATATGAATAAAAAAAAATAAGAAAAAATAATTAATCTATAACCCTAATTAAAAAATCACTATATATCAAAAAATATATAAAACAAATATGAAATAAATAAAAATAAAGCTATATAGGGTTTTATCGTTCCTTAGAAAAATTTAAGCTTTTTCACTTAAAAATTAAATTTTAATAAAAAAAAGAAGAAAGTTATTTTCTCATCCAATTATTTATTTCATACTCCAATTAAAAGACTAATTATTATGCTACCTCTGCACAGTCAAATTACTGCGGCCATTAAAAAATCATTGGGCAGATTAAATCTTTAAAATAAAATCTAAAAAACATGTTTTTGATAAACAGGTGGAAAAGAAATTGCCGAATTCCTACAAAAATATTAATAATTATACTAATTTAATCTTTATTAATTAAAAAAAATATTAACCTTAAAATCTTTATAAAAAAAATAAAAACAAATAATAAATTATAAAAATAAACAATTATGTAATTAAATGAATGATGTTTCTAAGCCTACAAAAATTATTATAATACAAAAAATTATAAATATTAAAGCAAGATTATCCCTACTTATTTAATAT
>JAGFPH010023916.1:0-11667 GCA_018207615.1 Philaenus spumarius
GGCCGTAGATGTTGATAAGAAAGGGTTTAAAAACATTCGAAATTTTAGGGGAGGTTTGGGGGGGGGGTCAAAGTTACTAAAAATATCCATAAGAAATACATAGTGTAATATATTTATTGATATAATATATTTTTTGTTAATATACATTTAACTTTGATTTGTCTATCCGTGCAAAGCCGAATGGGCCAGTTAGTGTTACCATATTGCGATTGTTTTAGAGTCAAAAACAACAAGGATCAGTAGACGTGAGTATTCACTTCAAATTTAATATTATTATAAAACTGCTCAGTGGCTACTATGATTGAATCTATAACTAGAATATAGTTATATTTGTCAAAATTGTTAAATTGTATGAACTTCTGGTTACAATGATGCACATGAAATCTATTTATTGCTTTATTAAAGTTGGCATACTGTTTGAAAATTTGAGAAACCCACAAGTACAACATGTGTGCAGTTTATCCACGACTAACTCATATTACGTTTCACAGATGATTTTCCGTAATATTCCAAAAAACCTCAGGCTTTTTCAAAATTATGAAGATAAGGCCTATAAAAATCAAGTTGCTTTATGGTTAGGAGAGGTAGGGAGGGATTATTGTGAGTCCGTCATTTTTTCGGAGTATGTATAAAGTTATGTTTGATATGTCTCTCTTTTTAGTTTTTATCTTTTATTTTTTACTAGCTGACCCGAACGGCGTTGTCCGTGGTTGTTAGTATTTTCAGTCTTTTTGACGTAATTGTATTCTTTTTAAGTGTTCGTTGAATACCCGTGCATATCCTACTGTGGTCATGAAAAAAAGGCTACGCTATTTAAGAAAGCACTGAAAATTGTATTCCTGTAAACTACTATCTAACATGAAAAAGCTTTAAATATATCGTTTTTACTAATTTTGACTTTCACTTAATTTCATTGACAATGCTGCGAGCACCTATAGCCTAAAAGGAAGCTGCGTACCAAATGTCATTCCAATTCGTTCTTATAGGGATTTTTAGTAACTTTGACCCCCCCCCCAAACCACCCTAAAATTTCGAATTTCTTTTAACCCTTTCTTAGCGAGGGTTTAAATTAGCTGGGGGTCGTAGAAAAGATATTTGAATCACTTTGTAACATCCGCGTTAATTTAGGATGTAACTAACTGGTTCAAATAGAGTTTGTAATTTTAAATGTATAGGCCTAATTAGTATAAGATATTGTTTAGTATTTAAATATACAATTATATATCAAAATAAAGCTATGAATGTGATATTTTAATGGCATTTAGTTTAATTCAGATTGTTGGTTTAGTTTTCAATATAATATGTTTAAACTCGTGTATGTTTATGGTTATGCATGGTGTCAAATAATTTGTTTGTTATTATTATTATTGATAGCGAAAATATGTTTTGAAAAGTATTAAAAAATTCATAGTTATGATATATTTTATATAAACAATATTTTAAACAGCATATCTCTAAGTAGGCCTATATAGATATTTAATAACCAATGTTTGAGTTGAATTATAATTCTGTAAGCATTTTTCGTTGATTTTTCCTCGTGTTTGTTTATAGTTTTTCAATCTAACCTTAAAAAGCTGTTAGTTTTTAAGAGTATTAAAGTGATTATAAATTTTCTAAGTAATGTTGCTATGGTAATGATTGTAAACAAACATAACGTGTTGCTAAGCTTTTTATACGAACAGCTGTTTTTGTAAGCTATGGTTTTGAGTTCATACAGTAAAGGCTGTTGAGTTTCTTCCTAATTTGAAACTTTTTCGGGAAACTTTTCAAATTTTTCTTTACGTATAAACCTTCTATGAACTACTGTAAACATTTTAAAACCAGAATTAGCCAAATCGGTCCAGCCGTTCTCGAGTTTTAGCGAGACTAACGAACAGCAATTCATTTATATATATATAGATTTTTTATCTCGCGTTCTACTTCTGATTACTTGTAAGGGTATTTTTAGTGTGGGCACAGGAGTGACGCTGTTGTTCTGGTGATGACCTATTCATAATTTCTTGTATATTTTTAAATTGTGTTTTTCTCCTTTTTTTCTTCTCTCTTTTTAAATAATTATTAATGTTAAGTTATGTTGTGCATCGTGTCTATGTGGGCACTATCCATAGACGATAATTTGTAAATTTGTTTGTAAAATGTTATTTATGGAATAAATAAAAATAAATATGTCGTAAAACTGATGTGTGTGCATAATATATTGTAAAATGTAAGTTTGTATATTGTTGTAAGCTATGTGGTAAATTTTAAGTGTGTACAAATATATGGTAAAATGTTTTCATCATACCAACGCAATAAAACAATTACTAAGTTTCTTTACCACACTAATCATTGTTAACAGTACTATCAGCTGTTATTGAAACCTATTGATTCCCGATAGGCCGGGTCAACAGTCCGGGTAAAACTGTAAAAAGGACTAGGCCGAGTAAGTAGGTTCCAAGATTTGTCACCATGAGCGCTGCTATTCTACTTACAGTACCGGTATTCCATTACATAATCTTTTAAACAGCTGACTGTTTCTAGCAACATAAACAAATGAAACAATAACAAATCTTTGATGATGTTAGTTTATTAGCCCATAGACTATTGTAAAAGTGTAAACGTACTTAATAATGGCTGATTCAAATATTCATATTCCTGAATCAATATTGAAAAGATCGTCGGAATTATCAATGCAGTTGTTACCTGACACTTCACGATTACGATATGAAGACGAATACAATAAATTTAAAAAACTTGATATGAAGAACAAACACTACACATAGGCCAAGCAAGTGATGCAACTATGATTGTATACATGTCTGAAAAAGCAAAGGAGATGAAAATAAACACTTTGTGGATTAGACTTTCAATGTTAAAATGTTGTTTGAAAATCAAAGAAAACGTTGATATTTGAAATTATCCTAAGACAATTGCATTTCTTAAAAAGCAGTTTATTGGTTATCAACCTAAGAAGGCTAGTGTTTTAACCAGTGATGAAATTGCCAAGTTTATTTTTAGCCACCCTGTATATTTAATAAAAGGTTGTATGATGAAAAGTACCTTTCGTAACTCGTCTGAAAGTGCTACACCGGCTATTATTTACAAAATGTTTACAGCTTCAATGCATAAAGAACATATGTTCCATGATTTTCCCTATGGATCACCATAGGTTAGTTGAAATCGACAGTTCCAACAAACCAAACGCGCAAGTGTGTACGCACCTTAAAACTGCAATTGCTTGAATATGCTTGCATGTTTTGTAAAGTAACGCATTTTCAGAATCTACATGCTATTTCTAGACTATTGAGTTTTGAATTCAGGTAAACATACTGTTACTAAAGACTGTAAGTTAGAATCGGGTTCTTTAATGCTTGCATACTACTGTTAAACGAACTTAATTGATGTTACCAACTTATATAAAATGTTTACATTGAGTAGAAACATACTGGAGTTGGAGAATATAAGTTAAAACTTAAAGTGATTTTTTACATTATATCAACTATACTTAGTTTATGGAGAGAGTACTGTTTTCGTGCAAATTTTCGAATTTGAATTTTTAGTTGAATTATCTGTTTTGGTGCTCCCTGAGACCAAAAACATTTTTAGTGGAATTATCTGTGTTGATGCTCCCTGAAAATTTGACGATTTTGATAAAATTTGGCTTATTTTTAGCCCCTAATGTATCCTACCATATATGCAAAAAATCGCATCTTTCTAAAAATTCTCGTTTAGGTAATAATAATAACTGAGTTTTGGGGGGATTTTCGCCAAAAACGGGGTTGTTTTTCAAAAAATGTCAAAACCTTTTTTCTTGCATCTATAAAGGCCTAATTGACATGTTTGGTGCAAATTTGTTCGAAATCGATCGAATAGTTTTAATAATAATAATAATATTATTATTATATAATATGGATGTGTGTTACATGCATCTAATATTCTCCATGGTTTGTCCTACTTTTGCAATTCTAAATAACCACCTCCTATGCTACTCTTGGAAAGGTATAAAGTTTCAACTGGGAGAAAGTATGTGGCAGTTAGTTATCTGGTACAGTTTATAAATTTTCACCTGTTCAAAATACATAGATGTAAGGAATGCATTTGTTATGCACGTCGGATTGGTTCAATGTATCGAATCGTGAACATCGATTTATATCGAATATCGTAGTTTGTAGTTTGATGTAAAGTACGGAACGGTAATCAGGTCTTTTTTATAAGACGACTGTCACTCTTTAAACATTTTAAATAAAGCCAGTGTAACAAAAACTAACGAAACTGTAAACAAGTAGGCTAAATATATTGAAGTAAAATAACACATATTAATTAACTAGGGAGACCCCTGCATGCTCCACACGCCAACCCCCAATGGAACCTTTTAAAAACATATGTTGTGTTTTATTTGTAATAAAGGTGTAGTAGTCCCCTTTCAAATGTACAAATATAGGCTCCCGTGTGCTCCTTCAGTATGCAAGTGTGGAAGTAGTCTTAATCTCTTCGTTTGACCATGTAGAAACATAATTTTGATGGTGGCACTTTCAAAAATGGTGCGTTTGGGCGCTGCGGGCCAAAAACAAAATGGCCGCCATCAAAAACACGTTTTCCTATTTATATCAGTAACCGTTGAAGATACGAAAAAATGTTCTTTACAAAAAATGTAGTTACACAAATTATACATAGAAAAGGTCCTTACAACTTTCTTTGTATAACTAACTAACCGTTGTCTCAAAAAAATTACTTTTGTAAAAAGAATAATCAAAAAATAAAAAAATATAAATTTTAGGGTTTTGCAAGTGAATATTTATATGTACGTCATTGTTGGTGGGAGTTTTATTAATTAAATAACCTATTGCATAGCTTTATATTAAAATATTATTATATTTCTTTGTTTTAAATTATTTTTATTGTTTCTGAGTAGAAGATAAGAAGACAGATGGAGCCCGTATTCAATGCTCATTTACCAAACAAAAGAAAGGCAGACTACAAGCAATGTTGTTTCATTTGTAGTGCCCAGTCTTCTAAACAATGGGTTTCAAAACCTTCAAATGATGCTTATGAGAAAATTTTTGCGTGTTTAAAAAAACGGGCAAAATATGGTGAAGAGAACAGCGAAAAAATATTGAAGAGCTTCGGAAGTGATTTTAGCATAGAGACAATGAAACAAACCAATTTAAAGTGGCATAGATCATGTTATCAAAATGTAACCCACAAAAAAGTAATTGATAGGCTTCAAAAAAAGTATGAATGTTTGCAGTCAAAGCCTAAAGAACAAGAGGTATCGACAGAGTGCACTCAAACTTCTCAATCACACGTACTTTCCTCCGAGCCTACTAGGTACACTAGGTCACAAACCGTTACTTACGAAAAGGACAAGTGCTTTTTTTGTGATAAGATAGCAAACAGAAAAGAAAAGCTAAGAAGAGTTTCAACCGACAAAGCTGGCCAAAACTTAAGTAAGAGTATTGAACTTGCAAATAATAACAAACTGAGAGTAAGGTTGAATGAAGCAATTAATATTAATGATGCCCATGCAATTGATGTTACCGTATGTACCATCAACAATGTTGGACCTAATATGTAAGAAATTTCTGAAGATACTGCAGATGGTAGGAGAACACTTCATGGAACTTCATAACTCTGTGTATCAGGCTATGGAAGATTCTGATATATTTGTACCATTATCATTAGTTTCACCAAATGAGTGTCGATTACAATCCTTTGACACTGCTCTACCAAACATAATAGCGTGTACAAACCCACCAAATTGGAAAACCTGCTGTCCCCTTCCAGTACTTTCTATTACTGAAAATGACAACCTTAACATTATCCTAGAGGCCAAACTCACTGATGCTGTCTGGTTTTTCTTCAGACACTACATAATGACAATGAACGAGAAGCCTACTACACATTCTCCAACTTGGGCTGGCTATAACAGCCTCTTGATAGATCAGCAGAAGCCTGTGTAAAGAGTTACCATGTTACCTATGATCCCAGAGTCACCAACTAATCAATCAGTGCAGCTTATTGTGATGAAACAACTGGAGAAACTAAATAGTTCAGTCCACGATACAAGTCCCGATGTAGAAGCCACTAAGAAAAAGGTAGTTGTTACAGTTGACATAGCTCTTTACAAACCAATAAAACAACTGGAAATGGCTGTAAATGAATATAAGGAGGGATGGCTTCTGAAGCCTGGTGAGCTACATATCATAATTGCTCAGCTCCGGACAATAGGAGAGCTCATTGAAGGTTCAGGTATACCTGAATTGTGGGTTGAATGTGGGTATTTAGCATCCCTCCACGAGTTTGTTAAATACTTCTTTACATTTTTTAATAGACTTAACTATGCTAGAATGATCACCTTATATCTTTTAGAGATGGAAAACTTGGAATCAACAGATCCAGAAATCTGGAAACAGTTTATGGCAGGTAATTGGGTAGTGAACAGAAGTAAAGTACCATTTTGTTCTCTAGGTGCGGATGAGGCTCTGGAACACCAAAATCGAAAACTAAAGGTACATGGAGGACTTGTGGGTATAACATTCAATGAGAATGCTCGAAATCGATTCTTCCTTGCTAATTCGGAACTAACTAATTCGGAATTGCATGTTAAACTGAGAAAATGATTGGATTAAAAAGTACTGAACGAAGTCAACATCACGAAGTGTCAATAAAACTCCAACAGCGCCAGGGCATTAATGTGCTTACACTAATGGAAGCATTTCAAAACTCAACAAATCCCTTCCAATATAAAAGTGATGACCTCATTCATATCCTCACTCAGCGAATCTTTCCTCAAGAAGTAAGTGTCTTTAGACGAAGTTGGTAAAGATCTCCATAATATTTTCTTAGATCAACGAATTGGTTCAAACACAATTCCGTTCTGGGCTCCCATGAAAAAGAATTTCATAAAAACGTGTAAATCAGTAGCTAAGAAGATTAAAATTACCATCAAAGACAAAACCGTTGCCATTAAGACAGACTTATCTCTCATTTCAAGATTGTTGATAGCTTCCAGAAGCAGACCTGACATAGATTTGAGGCACAATTTTAAGCAACTACGAGTTTTCAGCACTACCAAAGTCGTTGTTTGCAATTGACGGGAGTATGCACCATTGTCTGGCTAAGTAGAAACTTACAGATGCTCTAGAATCAATCCAAGAGAAACCTGCTGAAGAAAACGAAGATGATAATACTTCTACAGCTCATGATGTTCCAGTACATAATGACGAGCTACATGGAAATGCTGTAATAGTAGATGGCATGGCACTTCTTCATACCTACCACAAACCTACAACAGTGAAGACATGTAGTGACCTCGGTGTGAAATTCAGCCAATGGATCGAGCAAAAATTCAATAACTATAGTGAGGTACATATAGTTTTTGACTCGTACAAAGAAAATTCATTGAAGAAAGTGATGCGAGACATACGGCAAAAAGGCTCTGATCCAATCCAATACAAAGTCAGGCCAGAAACAAAAATTGAAAGCATACCAATGCACAAACTATTGGCCCATGATAAGACGAAAGTCGAACTAACCGAGTTCCTTTCCAATCAAATACTTAAATTCGGTGAAACCTACAACAAGAAGTTCGTACTCAGTTGGAGGGACAAGGCAGCGTCATCACCTGGGGATGATGTATCCTGTCTTTCAAGCACGCAAGAGGAGGCCGACACAAAGATTATATTACATGCAGCTTATTTAGCACAGAAAGGAATTAAAACTACTCACGTGTTCTCCCCTGATACTGACGTCCTTATTCTAGCACTAAGGCGATATCCACAACTTTCTAAAGATTTTGCTTTCTATCTTGGACATGGTATGAAAAGGTTTGTTCAGATAGGGTCAATTTACAGAGCACTTGGACCTCTGAAAGCCTCTGCACTCCCTGGACTACATGCACTTTCAGGAGCTGATGTAACAGGGTCATTTGCTGGCAAAGGAAAAATAAAGTGGTGGAAAGCTTTTAATTCAGCAAGTGATACGATGATAGAAGCTTTGGCTAAATTGGGGACAACACTGTTACTCACTGAAGATGTGAGGGCTAACTTGGAAGCACTAATTAGTCAGCTGTACATCCCCAAAACATCATTGACAGACATAGGAGCAGTGCGATGGTTCTTGTTTACTAAAAAACAACATCAAGATGAGAACCTTCCTCCAACAAAATCAGCACTAAATCCAGCATTGCTACGGGCTCACCTTCAGTGTTTTTAGTGGAATCAGGACCTAATTCAGCATCCTAATAACCCGTCACCCTCAGATTTTTTATGGCAAAAAATAGGTAGTGCATACGAGCCTGTTGCTTGTACCAACCCCTGTGCACCAATGCTTATCTTGGAGCTTTGCCGCTGCTCATGCTCAAAAAGACGTTGCTGTCCTCCATGTACGTGTCAGTCAAATGGACTCCGGTGTACTGAAATATGGAAGTGCGAAGGTGATCCTGACCATTGCGACAATACGGGAGAATGCGAGGAAGACGATGATGAAGATCTAGGTTTAAATGAAATTGGCATTGACAGTGATATTGATTGTATTTGAAAATTTAACATATTATGTAATCCTGTAACATTGTATTTCTTCAACAGTATTGTTATTACAAATTAGAGCTTTTCAAGAAATGTCTCTTTCCTCTTTCCATTTCCTACATAAAAAAAAATATAAAAATGGCATATTTGTTAATTTATTAAAGTTTAATACAGTTATTATTGTAATAAATCAGTAAACATGTAAAAAATTTCAAAAATTTTAAATATGTGCTTGCAAAACCCTAAAACTTCGATTTTTTTATTTCTTAATATTTCTTTTTACAAAAGTAATTTATTTGAGAAAACGGTTAGTTATACAAAGAAAGTTGTAAGGACCTTTTCTATGCACAATCTGTCAGGCTACATTTTTTGTTCAACAACATTTTTTGTATCTTCAACGGTTACTGATGTAAATAGGAAAACATGTTTTTGATGGCGGCCATTTTGTTTTTGGCCCGCAGCGCCCAAACGCACAATTTTTTAGAGTGCCACCATCAAAATTATGTTTCTCCATGGTCAAACGAAGAGATTAAGACTACTTCCACACTTGCATACTGAAGGAGCACACGGATGTACATTTGCTAGGCGACTATAGGATTAATTTAATAACATCAAAACTAAGATGGTAAATAATTTTAAATGTTAAAATTACATTATTTCTTATAATTTATAGAAGCAGTTATAATAATGGTTAAAAGAACCAGCAAGGCTCAGGTCTACACTTTAAAACCCTAACCTAAAAGCTAGAAATACAAAAATAATTGCTTCAAATTTTGAAATCAGCTGTTAATGGAAATATTGGAGCAATCAGCCATATTATCTGTTATTTTATTCAATTGGTTGCTATGGTAATAAATGTAAATACATGTGTTGGTTTATCATTCTAGGCCTAACCTAAGATTTTTTCCGACTAAATTTACAAAATATTGAAATAAAAAAAGGGTTTTATCGAAATGAATCATAGCCTATGTTACTCAGGGATAGAGTAGCTTTTTATTAGTAGAACTATTTTTTCAGTCAGTTCTGTAGTGCCAGAGATTACCTCCTATATACAAACAAACAAACAAAAAAACAAACTTTTCCTCTTTATAATATTAGTATAGTTGCCTCAAAACGTAGAGAGACACCCCTCGGGTAGAACGGACCGTCCTTATCACCTGTTAACAAACAATACCTTTGTTAGAAGCGGTCAACCGGGGTACTGCCGGCATCGACTAATATTCCAAGAAATTCTGTTACACTATAATTTGCAAACAATTGATACATTATTCTACATTATCGAATGGCGGCTCATTTTTTTCGTCTTACTTAGACGAATAAAAAACAATTTGAATCACTGTTCTACGACGTACCGTTACTGAAATAACAATTGTCGCTTAACTTATTTAAATATTGCCGAGTGATACTGAAAAACCCGTTATCTATGAGTCATGTTGGTATTTTGTTGGTAAATGACTGCCCTGTCTTCAACCATTAGTCCAGTCAAATTGTGTTTTTCACAGGAAAGTTTTGGGGTAGTTTTGGTTTTTTCCATTTTATATGTTTTTTGGGGTGCTGAATCCGAATCTGAGGTTTGCCTACAAAATTTCGTGACGCAACATTGAAATAAAATGCACAAAAAGGTTAAAAATCTTATTTTTGAACGGGTTTTCTCTTATAACTCGAAAACTGTCAACTTTTCATAAATAGCCTTCCTATTCAAAATGAAAGAAAATAAAATTTCCTACAAATTTTAAGGTTTAGGTTTTTTTCCGACGAACCGTTTGGGCTTAAGCGCTAATTGAAAATTGCTGTATTTCGGCTGTCAACGAAAAAACCCACTTTTTCACTCCAAAACCTAAATTTATAATTAGCTTATTATTTTCTCCTGCTTTTAAGTTGAATACAATGTAGACTGATTTCAACTGTTCTGCTATCTCCACTAATAAAAAAATATTAGTTAAAATAATCAAAACACTTAATATACCACGTTTTTAAAACGAACTAAAAAGTACAAAAAAATTTCTCCAACCCCCATTACAGATTTATAAACCATACAGATGCCTAACCCCTTACAGATTGTTGTTGTCCCCCGGTTGACCGCTTCTAACAAAGGCATTGTTTGTTAATAGGTGATTAGGACGGTCCGTTCTACCTGAGGGGTGTCTCTCTACGTTTTGAGGCAACTTATATAGCTTGTACTTTGTAAACATATATAAGTTAGTAACATCAATTAAGTTATTTTATACAACAATAATGCAAGCATTTAACACGTTCACTGCTAAGGACGCACATGTGAGCGTGACACTGAACACTATGAGAAGCGGCCGACGCACAGTGCATTGCACGCCAACCCCCATATTGGCAGTATTTTCGATACACAATACATTGCGTGCTTCACAATACATTGCTTCGCACGCCAACCCCCGTATTGAGAGTGTTTTCAATACACAGTGCATTGCGTGCTTCGCACGCCAACCCCCGTTTTGAGAGTGTTTTAAATACACAGTGCATTGCGTGCTTCGCACCCAAATTTTAGGCCTACGTGGACGCATATGTGCGTCCGCTTTAAAATATTAGTGGTTATTACTTAGAAAGGTTCAGAAATAAAAAATTAAGTAATTTCTACTCATTTAAGCTATAAATATAAAAAATAAAAGGTCAGCTCCTAGCATAGGAAATACGCAATTTGCGTAGCAGTGAACGTGTTAAAATGTATGCTCCTACTGTCTGAATAACAGCGGTAGTCAACCCGGTCCTTATTCCTCAATAGCGGGGGTTCCAGCTTTCATGCTGTGGAGTAGGTTGTTTAAAAAACATTTTCATTAGTTTATAATAAAATTCCCAGTAACTATTTCGGAAAATATATTATGTGTCCGCTCGAAGTTTATCTCGTGTTACCGCAAACAAAAGCGTCTCTTCCATTCTCGCTCATCTCTTTCCGCATCGCCCAGCTGTAACAGACAAGCAGAGCTGGTACTCGGCGCCCCAAACCCAATCCACGATGCGTGAGAGTCATGCGCAGACGATGAAACGCTTCTTCTTTGAGGTCACACTCGTCAGTAGGCGGGTTAGATTAGTGAGAGCGAGCACGTGCCTGCGGCTTCAAACCTAACATTGTGAGCCCAATCATGTCTCAAAAATATAAATACGCTCGTAATCCTTTGCAAGAGTATCTGCTGAT
>JAGFPH010023918.1:0-11665 GCA_018207615.1 Philaenus spumarius
CTACTTTCATTTACAATTACTGTTATTACCAAACACTTAATTCTACTTTAATTTACAATACTGGTATTACCGAACAGTTAATTCTACTTTCATTTACAATTACTGTTATTACCGAACACTTAATTCTACTTTCATTTATTAAAATTTTAATTTTATTAGCGAAAACTAAATAAAATTGTACTTTCATTTACAATTACTGTTATTACGGAACACTTAGTTACGTTCATTTAAAATTACTGTTGTTAGCGAATTTAAATAGAAAATATAAACTATTGCAATGACTTATATAAATGAATACGATTATTTATGTATTTATGAGTTCGCACTTTAACGGCCAATTTTACGTCCGTTCAAATTTGGTACACAAAGTCGGTCGGAGTTCGTTAGTTAAAAACAATTGGAAGCTCGTTTTTATACAGAAATTAATAGTTTTGGGATTTTTCTACTGAAGCTTAATTGGAGTTTAGTACATTGACACGGTTATTGAAAGAAACCCGTAATAAAATAAAAATGCATTCGAGTGTTTTTTTCGTAATATTTTCATTGTCAACATGTATTTCGCTAATCCGCTTACTGTTTTAGATATATTTATATATTTAATCGTTTGGATAGCTTAAAGGTGAGTATACGCTAGGCTCCTCTCCAGCGGGAGGAAGGTGTGAAAAACAGAAATGCAAAGAGTAAAACGGAGCTTACACGTGAGGAGCACGGGAATTTAGGGCGCGCGAGAGAGAGCCGGTAGGTTCCTCAAGCCGGGCGCTTTTCTGGTGATCGCATCTCCGGCAGAATGCAGTTAATCACGTTAGTATCTTTGAGCTGAATACTATCCTTCCCCTTCCCGAGGAGTTCATCAAATGAGAAAAATAACATTCGAAAGTAATTGAAGAACTTGTTGCCAATCCTTCGAAGTTCTTGATAAAGCGTGGCAAAACTAATGCTTCATCGCGCCTTTGGTTGATAGGACGGACCCAATACGCTCTGAAATGTTGGCGTTTTCCCGTCGTCAACGGTAAAGAAGATAAATGACCGCAGCACGCGTAGGATCCATCGTGATTTTCGCGTACTTATCGACTGACGCGAAAGCGCCCGAACCGAAAGTCTCCCCGTGTGAAAGATTGGCAGGTACGAGGGAAAGAACTCCCGCTCGCGGCTCCTCATGTGAAAAAAGCCTTACGCGCCGCGCGTGCTACTCCGAACTTCATTGATATTGTTTTTTCATAAGAAATCCACGAACATTAGTAATTGTAAGCATGTCTGTCGCGAGGAATCCTTTCGTTGGGGTTTGCGTAGTTGTTAATGGCAAGTTACTGCAAAAATAAAAGGAAACGACGAAGTTGGTAATTTCTCCTGTCGGTAGGAAGACGGAAAGATATTACTTTCTTCTTGCACTGGGGTGCAGATATATTCATCTCACCTGCTTATTTCCTTCAAGCATCTGCTTTTATTTGTTTTTCTAAATTATCTTTGTTTAGAGTATTCCAAAGAAGAGATTTGTTTCAAACTAAAATTTCTTTTGACCACTTTAAAATAATTACTACTCAAAAAGCAAGACAGAAACACTAATATGTGATTTATGCCTGAAAAACAATTACCACACGCGCTTGAAAAACAACAAACCTCCGACGCTCCCGTCCAGATCTGAACGCCGAGAACACACTAACAACTTTTCTACTCTATTAACGCAACGTTAGCTGTATATATGGTCGTATGTGTTGGGTCAAAGCAAGACGCTTTATCTAGGAGACGAACAACTTGAGTTCAACTCACTCATCGCACAATGTTTGCCCCACTAAGTAACCAATGCTATGTTTAATCAACGCTGTATAAACAAACGCCGAGTTGAAGACAAAGAACAAGTGACAACACTGAAGCTTGTGTTGACTCCGCGTAAACATTTTACTAAGTCCATTTCACGCCCACACAGTGAGACACGACGAATAACAGTTGGAAATGTGTCTACATCGATCAACTACACGTAATAAATTAATAAGAGTAATTCATATTTAATATTGCATTTATTGTTCTAGCATCCAGGCCTCTATTTGTAATATAACAATACAAACAGTATATTTACCGTCAGTAACCTCTTTTTTTACTGCTTTGACGCGTTTCGCGATGTCTACTCGATCATCAGAATTCGGTCATTTATAGTTGGAGGTCGACAAAAAATTAAGAAAAAAGACACCAACACATAAAAACAACCTTATGGCTAAAGGTCGTCGACTGCCTGTGCGTTATCTGTGCCCACTCGGAACCATTATTTGCCGCGGGCTTTCACTGTTTCGTACATGGTGTTCGAGGCGAAATTCAGCTGGTCATTTAATCATTGGTGTTAATTGTTTTTGTTTTCCACTTTAAATGCCTTATAAATTTCAAACTCTGCCAGAGCGTTCATCAAATTTTCCTTTACTGCAATTCTTGGTTGGTTTAAAGTTATGGCTAACGTCTGTGTAATTGTGTAATTTGCTTAATGTTCTATTGATATATCGTTGTACAATTATATTCCGTGGACTAATCCCTCTGAAAATCATTGTATAAGTATCCAAGTCACAAATAGAATATAACAAATATTGCCTTGTATCCGTCGTGTGACTTCGTTTAGCGTTCGTTTATGACGCGTTTCGAAACATATGTTTCATCATCAGATACCTAATAAAAGTTAACAACCTAATTCGAAATTTTAGGGGGTTCGGGGGGTCAAAGTTATTAAAAATCCCCATAAGAAATACACAGTGTAATACGTTCATTGATATATATATTTTTGTATTATACATTTAACTTTGATTTGTCTATCCGTGGAAAACGGATCGGGCAGCTAGTCTCTATAAATAAAATCCAACACTCACTGACTCACTCATCACGAAATCTCAAAAACCACTGAACGGGTTGGAATGAAATCTGGTATGTAGCTTCCTCTAGGGCCGTAGGTGTTCGCTAAGAAAGGTTTTAAAAAAATTCGAAATTTTAGGGGATGTTTGGGGAGGTCAAAGTTACTAAAAATCCCCATAAGAAATATATTGTGTAATATATTTAGTGATATATATATATTTTTTTTTTATCAATGTAGACTAAATTTAACTTTGATTTGTCTATCAGTGCAAAGCTGGATCGGGCCAGCTAGTATTATTATATAACTTATATTGAAATAATATGTACAGTTTGTGTTAAACTAAGGCATTTAAAGTAGAAAACAAAAACAGTTAATACCAATGATTAAATGACCAGCTGAATTTCGCCTCGAACACCATATACGACACAGCGATAAGAATCCACGAAGCCCGTGGTAAATAAAGGTTTGAGTGCACACAGATAACTGGCAGGCGAAGTCCGGTTAAGGGTCTGCTCAAGGCCGACTTTACTACAGGCCGGAGTGCTTCCCCCTTCCCCTAGCCGCTACGTCTCAGTCTGGGTTGAACCAATGAATACAGAAACTATAAGAAGCGCAATGTATATGGAGAATAGTAAGCCGATTTTATTCGCGCCAAAACAAGCTTGACACGGCGGCCGCAACGAGGCGCAGGCTGTCGGCGCCAGTGTCGCACACTCCCCTCCAACCCCTCGCCATCGCACCAGCGACCACAGAATAAAATAGACTGTCCCATCACCCATCGCCAGCATCGCCTGTATACAGTATGAAATAATGAAGTGTGCCTAAACCATCTTGGGAAGGTCTAGAAAGCCAAAACGGCTGGGAGATGATGCTAAAATTGTGATGCTCGTGTTTCAAATACACTGTTGTTTTGAACACTTGCAACACACCGATTTCTTTGAAATTTTACACACTGACAGAATATTATGTGGGATGATATTGTTATAAAAATTATTAATTATGAAAAATCTTTAAAGGTATACATAAATTTCCAAAGCTAAGATTTAATATGAAACTTTAAATTGTGACACGAAAAAGTTGTTCTGTGAGAAATTTTTTTGTTTTTTGGTCAGAGACAAAGAGTAAGCGTAAGAGTTTGAGCCAATAAGTTAAATTTTATGAAACATATTTTTTCAAAAAATTAGCTCAAGTGGTTTAGTTTTTACAGCAGGTTAAAGATACGATTAAGTACGCGCCAGAATCTCGCTATATTCCCACGGCTCACGGCTACTACCGTCTTGTTATAGCGTACTATCAGACGATTTATTGTCTCGGGTTTTGAATTACTTACATAGCTTTAGTAATACATTTTAACTGCTTTTCCCCGTTAGTAAAAAGTTTGATTTTCATAAATCACTCGAAGATTAAAGGTAAAATGATTTATAATGATGCATGATACTAATATTTATTTTAATCTAAACATTGTTTACCATTCAATCAACATGGCTTAGCAAACTATATAAAATGACATTTAAGTGTATTTTCTTTACGTTATTATTCTGTATAGAAATCAACAAAAAATACTGTAGCTCTTTATAGTATGACAAAGTAACACATAATTACGGAAAGAAAAATAACAATGACAACATAAATATGGCATAGCAAACTATATAAAATGACATTTAAGTGTATTAACTTTACTTTATTATTCTGTATAGAAATCGACAAATAATACTATAGCTGTTTATATTATGACAAAGAATAGAATTTATATGTGCCGGTAAAAAATTTATTGATGGAAAAGTTATTTTCAAAGTTATTAGCTAAAGAAACAAAAAATGTTCAGTAACAGAGGAAACAAGTTCAACTTTAGGCTTAGGGCTACGTAAAAAGTAGTAAACATTTTTTGAAATTTGTTTTCAAAATATACAACGGTTTTATCATTTAATTCTTAATAGAAGTGTATACCTTATAACATAAAAAAAAAATATTCTTTGATGAAAATATAGTTGTAATGTAATGGTGTATGCTACTTTACAGAAAATTGAAGTCATAATCCTTATTGGAATTAAATTTTATAAAAAATCAGATAAGCCATTTCAATTTTAGTTATTAAAGAAATTTACTCATATGTTGGTGTTTGATTTCTTACTACATAGTGTACCATAAATAATTGTGACAAAATACGTGGTGAAAGCAAATTTTATTTTTTTTATTTAAATACTAGCTGTTGTACCCGTGGCTTCGCACACGGTCCAAAGTTTCACCGCATAGTAATTAATGTTTATTGTTTTAAGGGTTGGTATTACATTTTCACCCCGATGCGGCTTTGTACGGATAGACAAATCAAAGTTAAATGTATATTAGCAAAAAAAAAAACATATCAATAAATATAGTACACTATGTGTTTCTGTTTCTTATGGGGATTTTTAGTAACTTAGACCCTCCCCCCCCCCCCCCCCCGAAAAAAAAAAAAACCCTAAAATTTCTAATTTTTGCAAAACCTTTCTTAGCGAACACCTAGGGTCCTAGAGGAAGCTACATAACAAATTTTATTGCAACCCGCTCGGTAGTTTTTGAGAAATCGTGATGAGTGAGTCAGTCAGTCAGTGAGTGGTATTTGGTTTTATATATATATAGTTTTGAACTGGTTAAAAATGCCTGTAAATACTTGTGCATTTAAAATACATTTTCACCCCTTAGCAGCACACTGAAAAATACAAATATGGTTTACTTTTATATATATCTTGTAAGAAATGAATGCACCAATTTCCAGCTCTCTAGCTTTATGGGAAGTATAATAATTAATTTGTATTGTTTTAGGGGTTGTTATCTCATTTTTACCCCTAAGAAGCACGTGAATAAAAGTAAATATGGTTCACATTGTATAAATGTATTGTAAGAAATAATTTAACAATTTCCAGTTTCCTAGCTTTATGGGAAGTATAATAATTATTTCCTATTGTCTTAGGGGTTGTTGTTACATTTTCACCCCTTAGCAGCACACTGAAAAATACAAATATGGTTTACTTTTTATATATATCTTTTAAGAAATGAATATACAATTTCCAGCTCTCTAGCTTTATGGGAAGTATAATAATTAATTTGTATTGTTTCAGGGGTTGTTATTACAATTTCACCCCTTAGCATCACAGTGTAAAATGCAAATATAGTTTACATTTTATATGTACCTTGTAAGAAATAAATGTACCAAATTCCATCTTTCCAGTCTTAATGGATGTATAATAATAAATAGTTATTGTTTTAGGGGTTGTTTCAACTCTTAAATCAAAATGATTTATAGCCTATGTCTCATTCCAGGTCATGATCTATATGTGTGCCAAATTTCATTCAAATCCATCCAGTACTTTTTGCGTGATTGTCAGTCAAACAAACAAACAAACAAACATACAAACTTTCACATTTATAATATTAGTAGGATTCAGATAACTCATCAATAATGTAAATACTCTTGAACAGAATAAAAACCTTTTTTAAAGAGATAATTTATAACTTGTTTTTAAAATTATATTTTATTAATCACAAAAAATAATTTATTAAAGTTTTATTCCCATGTATGATGGTGTATTTTCAAAATTATTATTATAATATGTTGACAGTATTTTACCAATATTCTGATAATTTTCATTTGCATTTTGAAAATAATGTTGTGATCAATGTTTTATGGGTAGTTATACATTAATTTATTAGCCGGAAAAATTCAAATTATTTTATATATACTTAAAATATTATAGCTACAAACAAATGGAAACTCGTTGCCTTGGACAAGGAAGAGAGAAATTGTGTATTTCCCTAGTACATAGCAGCTGGGCCAACGCGTTCATTCTCTCTGAGTGAAATTCTCTGTCTCTCTCTAGCACAGGCACGGCGGCGACAGTGGCGCTTCCGCTACCTAGTGAACGCCGTGGCAACCTCGTCAAATTCAAATAAAACTGGGCTGAATTTTTTAACATGGGGATTGCGCTTCTTATAGTCTCTGTATTCATTGGTTGAACTCGGCCATAGTGTAAGTGTAGCGCGCTTTCATTTACACGTTCCTGAACCTTTTTACAGTCATTTATTTATAATGAAACTTATATATTTGATTTCTGCATGAAATACGGAATACAGCGATGTAAAAATCTTTTACTTAAGTAAATATTAGAATTTGTATTAATTAAAAGTATTCAAGATTTGTTATAGCGGGACACGAAAAAGTCACACAGCGTAAACATTTTTTTGTTTTGTTTTTGAGGAAAACACAATCTACAACTTTTATTTCACATATTTTTCTATAAGTTGTTTAGTTTGTTCAATAATCAAAGGTAAAGGCCGGGACATCGGTTATTTCAACTCGCGCCACTAGTCTCGCTTTCCTTCTAGCCACGCTTCCGATATTGGCCGTCTCACGCTTCCGGTTGTGTTCGTCTTTTTTTTTAATTACCTTTGCTGTTTTAGTTGAATCGTGTTTTAGTGTTTGAGTCGTGCAGTTACGTATTTTGTTTCTTATACCTTATTAAATTAATAATCAATGTTTGTTTGAGATGCCTCGTGCTTGTTGTGTGCCGGGCTGTAAAAGCAATTATAAAAGTGCGTGTAGTGGTGGAACTTATACTTGTATATTTTCCTTTCCTCGAGATGAACACCGGAAAGCACAATGGCTGTCGGCCATACACCGAAAGATTTCCAACCGTCTAAAAACGCGGTAGTTTGTATAAAACATTTTGACGACCGTTTTATTATTACAGAAGATTCAGTGATACGACCAGACGGTTCAGTTTTGACAGTGAAAAGGGATATTATTAAACTATCCGACGACGCTGTACCAACTATCTTCGATAATCAGCCGATATACCTGATAAAAACAATGCCGCACCCAAAATACCTCCAAAAATTTACAATGAAAATGGATCCTAGTAACTCGGGCCTGAATGAAAGTCAAGTAAAAAATGTATCATGTAAATGTTCGTTACTTAAAGAAAATGAAAAAATGGTTAACCTGCTCCTTGACGAAGTGTATATCAAACCTAACATTACCTACAAAGCCGGAAATTTAGAGGGCGCCGTAGTTAATACTAACGAGACTGAAAAGTATGAAATTGCAACTATCATTCAAACGTTTATGATTAGCTTTATATTAGGTCGTTATAAAGATGTTGTTGGCTTATTTCCTGCCAAAGATTTAAGATTTGTGACTCTAGGTTGTCAAGAGAAAGGAAAGTGGATATAAATTTAATTAACATATAAAGACTGCGTATATCACCATTTTATACCAAAGGTAATTTTTGAGCTTAAAAAAATATAATTGTATGTAGTTTAAATGTAGATTTTAATTTGTAAAAGAAATTTGCCATAAAATTAATTTGAGTGATCAATTATAATGTTACGCTCAAATTATTATATTATAATTGGTTTCTGTTACTTTTATAAAACCTAGATATAGCATAAGAACCAACTGCAATATATGTAACTTCGAAACTTACGTTGTTTTACATAGATAAAAAAGTACTACACTACTTTTAAACATGTTTTAGTATTAAGTGGTTTATTATTTAGTTAAGATTAAATTTTAAGCGAAATAGGACGAAGGGTTTCGACAGTAGACCAGTTTAAAGCAGAGTATGTCGGGGCGCGCCATGTGTTTCTTACGGGAGACACCGGCCGGATAGCACTCTGACCGTGACGTCACGAATTCAACGCTCCGGCCTGTAGTAAAGTCGGCCTTGGTCTGCTCCAGTAAACGAGAAAGCAACCGGAAACGCAAGAGCTTCTCACTGTATCCCTATCTAAACAGTGCAATTTCTTTCAGCTGAACGCTTTGACATTGCCTCATTTCTAACCATTTTATAAGTCTATCTTTTTTAATTGAGTGTTGAAAAAAACCTGAATATTCTTTATAAGATTCGGATCCGGCTTACAAATTATTTTTCATTATTAATTTTTTATAGTCTTAGGAAAAAAATTCAAACTTTGTAATTACAAAATTTCAATTACATAACAAATCAAAATCATTTAAAACAAATTTAAATTGCAATACGGATGCGTATTGTGACTGTGCTTAAAATGAGACCTTGCAAACAATTTTATAATAAAAAATAAACGAAATAAATGGTTTGAAATTTAACATTCCTCTTATGGGATAAAAATCCAAGATGGCTGCCACTACAGCAGACCCTTAAGGCGTACATTAATTAACTGTTTTTTTTTGTTTTGTTTTTTAATTGTGTTGTTCTTTTACGTGTCTTTCTTAATGTTTTGACGACCTAAACTAAAAGAGATTTCTGATGATGAGGTAGACATTACGAAACGCGTCAAAGAAGTAACAAAAAGAGGTCACTGCCAAAAAAATATAAGGTATTGTACTATTATATTAATATTTAATATTAATAATTTATTATTATTCTTATTTTTAGCCTTCCGTACTTTAAAAGACAATTCTACTACGAATTGGACCGCTGATGTAAGTTGAGCGAATTTATATAAATGTTTATGTGATAAGTTTATATATGATTCAGGGTGTCAACCAACTGAATAGCTGCCTCTGTGTACGAAATTATAATTTGTATGTACTTCTCCCTCCAGCTCCAGTTCATACCCTGCTTCGTTCCGCTCGCACATCGACCTTACAGACTCGGATTAGAAGCTTCCCCCACATAAGATTCCTCACGCCGGCAATGCACCCCGAGAGGGGAAGTAAGGCCCGGTCCCCACGCTGTGTTTGTTGTGTCCAACGTCACCGGTACAACCTCAATAAAACAAAGATAGACCACTGTACACCCTAGTTTGTCACTGTAATGTAACGGTAAATAAAAGTGATAAACACATTTTTCTTAGTGAACAGGACGTGTAAAAATTAGTTGTTTTATTTATAAATATATACAAGTGTCACAAAAAAACCTTATTGTGCTATAATACAGGATCGGATTCTATGCATTATAATAAATTAAAATATTCAGAAGAAACATTTTACGAATTCGGGTTAGTTTATTTTAGTTTTTTGTTAGTTTTTATACTGGAAATATGTGAGCCAAGGGTTGACAAATCTTTTGCGCATGTGTTAAAATTTATGAGGAGAATGCTTTCTTGGAATCGACAAATAAAGAGAGCAGGAAGGCAGGAAGTATTTCCTCAGATACCCTTCCCGTTACATCATTCCATTTACTTTTCCCACACAAATTTCGTATGTGTATTAATTAACTTTCACCAACCTGGCGACTAACAATACAATGTTAAAAGAATACAAAACCTAAAACTAACTTTAACCTAACTAAACTTTAAATAATACAGTATGATTAAAACAAGATAGTATTATGGTGTCATTGGATCTACGGAACAGCCAGGATCGCACCAAATCAATGTCAAACAAGCACAAAATGTATTCATTACTGGAATTACCTTCCTCCTGACTGAACAAAAGGTCGTACATAAAATTGCTTTAAATAAAAAAGTTAATTCCACTAATTATCAACAACTTTCTCGCAAAAAGTTTTCTTTTTGCCTAAAAATACAAAAATTTCTCGCTTTGAACATTTTTGTTGTCATCACTTTTATTTTATAAAAGACTTAGTAAAATTTTGCATCACAGTTATAACATTTTATAATTTTGTATGAAACAAAACCTTAGTTATTTATAGATATTTGTCATAGTTTTCTCTAAAATGTGAAATACTTTTTTATAAAAAGGTTGTAAGCAAGTACGTAAAGTTATAAGAATGTGAGCGCTGTTATTTGTGGACCTATTTTTTTGTGGAATTGGTTGTACCGCCAAGGCAGGTTTAAGGAGAAGTAGACTGTAGAAGGGATGACTCGCCCATTAGGCCAAGTTCACTCCTAGTTTGCTCGAACTGTAGCTATAGTATTTTACGTTTTTATTGATTTTTAGGGGACCAGACAAGCTATAATGTCGTGAAAAAATCTAAATATGCAGAATAACCTCTTACATTTACTTTTTTAGATAAAATCCCAAAAAGTATCATTATAGTACGAAAAATATTTAAAAAACTATTACTTTAGATCCAAAAAAATGCTTTTTGTTGTTGGATTTGTTTGGCTAACGTACTCGAAAATCAACGTGTATACCAAATGAAACGATGTTCCAAATCGGACGTTACAGTGAGAACAGATAATTACATAGGCCTATACCAGGTGTCTTAAAAGTTCCCTCCCCTCTCTTTAACTTTTGTGTTTGTTAAAACAAACAAATATCCTTTGGGGAACGATACTATCCTTTGGGAAATTTTAAGTCGACTCCTACATCTTAGAAAATTTAGTAAAACATAAAATTTACAAAATCGATTTGAAAGCAATTTGTTAGGTCGAGCACTTTGAAATAAACATTTTTTTTCTTGAAATTTTTTCTAAAAACTCTTCCTTTTCGAGATATTAGCAGCTTTATGTCGATTTGTTTCAACACGTTTAGGGCCGCCATTTTGTTTTGGGTGTTACGATTTTTATTTTCTTTATGTCATTTTCCTAGTCTTAAATATACCTTTAAAATGAGGTATCACATGACCATACTTCCCATTTAAAAATTTTGAGTTGCCCACAAAATCCCCCATTTTTAGGGGACAGTAAAAATTTCCGATTGCTTCAAAAGATACTTTGGGCTAAGTTAGTATCGTTCCCCAAAAGATATTTGTTTGTTTTAACAAACACAAAAGTTAAAGTGAGGGGTGGGACTTTTAAGACTCCTGGTATATGTCCATATATACACACTAGTAGACCCGGCAATGCTTCGCTTATTTTTAGCTATAGAATGAGCTTCCGCATGACATTGCCGCATAGTTCTGAATCACTCTGTATAACGTGCCATTGCGTTGCGTTGTTAACAATACCATTTGGGTAAAATTTGAGGTT
>JAGFPH010023920.1:0-11664 GCA_018207615.1 Philaenus spumarius
CCCATCCCTAACCTAACGGTATTTTGGCCTACCTGTACCCAACTGCTGTGTGTTGGATTTTTTCTTGTTCCTTTAGTCTTTAAGTTGCCTTCGATAATGCCGTAGCTGGCGAAACCTAGGTCGGCACGGCTCAATAAAGCTTTGTGAAATAGTAAAAAAAGTTTTCATTTATTTATAAATACTTAAATAATGCAAAAGGAATGAAATAATAATAATTTGACCACGCTACTGTACCGCTGACGTGAGTTGAGAAATTTTTTCAAAATTAAGTTTATAGGCGTTTTATGGTTTCAACCAACAATTTGGGAAATAGGTCTATTCACGACGGTGCTGAATAGCTGCAAAATGGTTCGTACGCCATTCCGCATATTGGGAGTGTCTTCAATACGCAATGCATTGCGTGCTTTGCACGCCAACCCCACGGTAGAATCCACCACATGGCTTTAAACCGGGTACTTCTATGTTATTTTTTACGTTTTTTATCGATTTTAGGGGAACCAAGCGAGCTATAAGGTCGCGTAAAAAAAAATGTGCAGAATAACATTCTACATTTAAATTTGTAGAACAAACTCAAAACAATTCATTCTAGTAGGAAAAATTGCAAAAAATAGTTCCTTCCGGTCAAAAAACGTACTTCCGATTGCTGGATTTTTTTGGATAACGAACTCTTCTGAGCGACGTAGACAACCTTCATGTGTACCAAATTTGAACCAAATCGGACTTAAAATGCGGCCGCTAGAGTGCGAACACGTATAAACATATATATATATGATTTTTAATGACATCCCAAAACGTGTTCTGGGAACCATGATCGGTGCTCATTTGCTACTCCCGACCTTGGGTCTTACCATAAGGGCCACTGCAATAGCTCATTTTTCCTATGGAAATTCGCTAATAACAAAATGTGCTAATGTAAAGGTTGGTCAGACTATTAATTCAATAGTTTTAATTAATAGTTTGAAAAAAAATATTCCACTGTTGGAGAGCTTTAGTTTCAAATTAAAAAGAATGAAATAAAACTTCATGTTTCCTTTAAGTATAACCTTTGATTATGGACGTTATAATACGGGGTATAACGAAACAATACAATCCACTGACCGAGTCGAATCAAATATGAACAATTTTAAACAAATATAAAAACAAGCTACGACACCAAAGTTAAAAATTCTAAAATATAGAAATGTTTGCTAAGCTGATAAATATAACAACGTTGCGAGAATATCAGCTTTTTTGGAAAGTAAGAAGTGGTACCAACTTAAATGTTAAAATACGGAATACATACTTTGACATAATTTGAAATCGTGGTAACAAATGCTACCAACTGTTTAAAAACGATATTATACTGTGACAAAAAGCGTAGGTTTAGTTCAGTTTTTTTTTATATGTAATATTTTACCGCTTGCAAGTAACAAACGTAGTTATATAATTTTCAATTTGATAACGATGTAAATATTATTTTTCTTATTTAGTTAGATTACATCAAATGTCATTTTATTCATTTCAGTGCTCTTTACAATTATTCATTGTTAATTAAGAAAAAAACATATTTTCTGGTTAACTTTCTATAATTTTCTGTCTTAAATTGTGTTTACGATTGTTATTATTTATCACTTTGCTGCCAGTGAAGTGTGTGGTGTCTTTTCTTTAGTAAAATAAAAAATTGTTAAAAATTCACTTAAATTTTCTATGTTTTCTTTATCTTTTAATTTCTATAATATTCGATTGCCTCCTATAATATTCTGTAACATAATTGCTTTGTTGTTTAGACTGAATACGTATACTCATTGAATATCACAAAAAATCCATTTCACGTTGACCTATATAATACCCAAACAAAGTTATAATTTCTCTTATTTATATTAGTCTATTAATACAAAAAAGATAATCTAAAATACAATCATAAGATATGCAAGTGTATTGCATATGGTTAACAGGACAGGGTCTAATGATTTCCACGCAGTAAGATAGACTACAAGTTGTTACTGCATTCATATTGAACAGTTAGCTCTCAATGACACCTTTGTAAATTTTCTATAGCCACTATTTTTCCGATTATTATTTTGAGTTTTCTTTAACAGTTTAGCCAGTTATAAATATAAGCTAACGATGGATATTTAACAAAACCTTTTTATTTTTCAACAACTTATAAAAAAAAAAAAAAAAAACTATACGAAACGCGTCCCATTTTACCCGGGATACAAATAAGCAAACATACAATAGAGAAGGTCTAGCAAGAACCGTGTCCTTGAGTTGCGCAGTAGATTCCGTATGGTGGGGGGTCAAAAGACTCAGCGCTCTGAACATAATACTTCGGTCTAGAAGTCCTTGTAAGGCTGGGGCCACACGGTCCGGTTTCTCGGGATCCCGATAATTGGGATCCCGAAATTCGGGATCAAGTTGTTGCGGACACACGGTCCCGGCAAAACGCACTTCCGCCATTAGAACACTGCCTATAATATTATTCAGTTCAGGACTTTACACTTAGTAGGAACATAAAAACTTGTGTTTTCAAAACAAGAATTTGAAATTGATAAATATTTTTATACAGTTCTATTTAAAACTAAATTACAAAACTTTTGTACATTTAAAAAAATTACAAAAATGTTTACTTATTTTTATGTAGGCCTAAAGTTTAATTTTTTCTTTCGTTACTTGAACAATTTTTGTTTCTTGAGCTAATAACTTTGTAATGTAATTAATACATGTTTTACTGGCACATATGAATTATTTGAACCTTTCTCTACAAAAAAGCTATGGAACACTTTTGGATTGGTTTATAATTACTGTATTTGGCGAATTTTTGAAAATGTATTTGGTATTTAACACATAAATAAATAAAAACACAATAAATAAAAACACAAAACGACACTTGGAAAAACATTTAAAAGACTTGTTAAATTTATTTAAGTCATAGTATGCGACTGTCATCAAGTCTATCATACCACACTTTATGTTTATCTATTTTGTGTCTTTATTTATTATTTTTTTATTTATTTTTGTGTTAAATATCATATTAATCTCTGTTTATAAGTGTAATTGTGAGAAGTGTTTTTTGTGTATTCGTTCTGAAGATTCCTGAAAATGAAAAAGTGAAACAGCTGTAAACGATATAAAGATTACTAAAAGGATTGCTAAGGCAAGTATAAATAATAATATTATATTTAATATCAATGGGATATGGCTATAATTACAATAATGAATTTTATATTGTATTTATACATATTATATTGTTTATACATATGTAAAATTTCATCTAAATCGAATATATGTTTTTAGAGAAAAATAGTTTACTGACGATATGTTCAGTATAATTTTAAATTACCACTATATTTATAATCTCAGTCAATTTATATTTTTTTAACAAACATTATCACAATCACTGTCACTAGGAATATCTACGAACATGTACATGAATGTGGTGGGTTTCCATGTACATTTTCTATTAGTTTTTCCATATCAAACATTTTGGTGTTGATAAAACACAACAAGAAGCAATGCAACGCATCCCAAATAACCGGACTGTCTGAACGCAAACTAGAAAATGCACGTATTTTGTATCTCCTTCCCGTTTCTCGGGATCCCTTTTCTCGGCAGCACCATCCGTTGGAAATCGGGATGTCCGTTTCCGACGGACTGTTTGAACGCTCCAATTCAAAACCTTGTGCTGTCTTTATCCCGAATTTCGGGATCCCGATTCCCGGACCGTGTGGCCGCAGTCTAAGGGTTTGCAATAAATACGAGGGCTATCCAGAAAGTAGATTACGTTTTGGAATTAAAAATAAACAAAGTATTGGAAATTGTTTTTATTATATACAGATGAAAGGCACACTTAAATACTACTTTTCTACATTCAAATTAAGGCACTTATCGTAGCGATGGACGAGCTTGGAAATTCCTTCGTCGTAGAATTCGGTCGCCTGCGCCTTCAACCACTTGGTTACCTCTTCTTGCAGCTGTGCGTCGTCATAAAAACGCTGCATAGCCAGCCACTTATTCATTGCTGGGAATAAGTGGAAGTCGCTCGGTGCCAGGTCGGGACTGTACGGCGGATGAGGAAACAACTCCCACTTAAAGGATCCAAGAACTTGGCGAGTGGCATTTGCCGTGTGGGGCCGGGCGTTGTCGTGAATCAGCAAGATCTTTGAGCTCAACTTTCCCCTGCGCTTGTTTTGTATTGCTCTTCTGAGGTTTTGCAGAGTATGGCAATACCTTTGAGAGTTTATTGTAGTGCCTCTTTCCAGGAAGTCAACAAAAATTACACCTTTCCTGTCCCAAAAAAACAGTCGCCATCACCTTCCTTGCCGACGTCGTTTGGATGCATTTCTTGGGTTTTTCTTGGGAATTTGTGTGGCCCCACTGCATCGACTGCAATTTCGACTCGCAGTTCACATGTTTAACTCATGTTTCGTCACCAGTAACGATGCGATCGAGTGATGAGTCGCCATCTTTATCGTAAGCGTCCAAAAACGTTAGCGCTGCAGTCATTCGCTGATTTTTGTGGATCTCAGTCAAGATTTCTGGTATCCATCTTGCACAAAACTTGTGGTAACCAAGCTTTTCGGTGATGATTTCGTGCAACAAACTTCGCGAAATTTGTGGAAAACTCATAGAGAGTTCCGTTATTGTGAATCTTCGATTTTCACGGACTTCGGCATCGACTTTTTCGACAAGTTCGGCAGTCACTATGCTGGGTCTTCCACTTCGCTCTTCGTCGTGAACATTAGTTCGGCCATTTTTAAACTTTATGACCCACTGACGCACTCCACCTTCAGTGATAATATTGTCCACATACACTTCACAAAGCTGCCGATAGATTTCTATCGGTTTACAGTCAGAAACCTTATTGCTGCACGCACCTCACAGTTCGCGGCATTTTCAATTAAGGCAGACATTTCAAACTGTCACAGTAACTCGACGGAGTACAGCACGAACCTCTCACTAGCACGGCTAGATGCCGACTGAGCGGCGTAAAGCACTGACACCAAGATGGCCGCGCTAGCCCCGCCCCTTGCAGGCACAGACGAAAACGTAATCTACTTTCTGGATAGCCCTCGTAATATTGTCTGTGCGTGGTTCCTTCCCCTTCAGCGGTCGGCGTCCCCATTTGCTTAAATTCTTCCCTCCAGCCAGCTCCTCTGAGAACCCTTGCTACATCCTACGAATTATACAATTGATTCCTATTTTTTAAACAGTGATGTTTAAATTTACACAAATATTATTTAATATAATGCATGCAATTATTTAATAAAATAGCTTTAATCAATAAAATTCCAATAAATGAAAAATAGCTATTAGTATAATTCGAACTATTTCAAAGCATCGAATTAATGTAGAATTATCTATCTGCTGAAACGACCATAATTACATGCAAATACTCTGAACTGCCCTGAGTATTGTTTTAGTATTCAATGGTCCTCGGACGCTGTACGAATAGTACTGGATTCATCCATAAAACAATATATTGCTAACAGTGTACAACAATAGAACTATAAAACCTTGAGGGTAACAAATAACAATCAATGCGTAGCTGTTTGATATTGTTTTAATTTGCTAATTTAATTAAGGTTTACGTTCAAGCTACCTTAGCTAGTATGTGTTTTGTACATACAGTCAGGTATGTTTAACTAAAATAAGTCAGCTTTATTTAACATTTAAATTGTAATAATACTGCTGGTCTCTTAAATTTGTTAGTAAAGTTACGAAATGTGTGACACTAAGATAGCAAGCAATAAATAAATAGGTAAATTTGATTGTATGAAATAAAAGTTGGATAAAGACTACTAGTTTGATGTATGAAAGGACTTAAATTATTAAAACAGTTTTCCCTCATCAATTAAAAATGAATCGTCTATTCGTATAAAAGATCAAAAGTGGTCAGAATATAAACCAGGCGTCTTTATAATCCCTGAGGGTGCGCGAGTATAATGAGGGAAAACGTTAGTATAAAGTTTTAGAAAAACCTCGGACTTGCTTAGTAACGCCCTAAATTGCTTTAGGCCTTGTGATTAGTATACGCACGGTGATCCAACAAAGCAAAAGGTCGACAACTCGACTGTAAATACGTTCATTAGAGTTAAAACAGAGAGCAGTCATATTCTTTTAATGAATTTTACAGTTAATGTTTCAATTACTAAGTTGTTTTTATTTTATTAAATTACAGCCCTGCAAGGGTGGGGAAGTAAACAACCCTAATAAAATAGTAAAGAATTATTATTATTTTGTGTAATCATTATTTGCTTTACCTCATAAAACTCTAAAATACTTTGTATATACTTAAAATAATTGTAACTATTCCGTACACGTTACGGCTGCAGTTACATTTTACGTTAAAAACAATACATTTACCACTTTACAAGAACCCAAACATTTTTCTGCAAATAGTTTTTAGAAAATAATTACAGTATCTCATTTTGTAAGATATAGACAATTTTCTAACCAGTTAAAACAGATTGTACATTCGTAGCACCAGGCCTACTAGTCAAAAATATTTAAACAACTGAAATAGTATATAGAAAACCTATTTAATCGTAAACATAGAATACCACTTGGATGTGTAAATTTTGACGTTGAATTTAAAAAATGTTTCTAAATTCTAAGTTTTAAAATACTTTTATAGATAAAACAACCTTATATTTCTGACAATCTGAAGGAAAACAATCCCTATTAGGGGTGGAAATACTACTACCCTTATTACCCGGGTTCAAACTCTAATTTGTCTAGGAACAGTTCAATAACAATGCATCGTGTGGTTCAGTGGTAATACTTATTTCTCTATATTTACTCATACAATACAATAATACAAATATATATAGTTTGATACATCAGCCTTTACTTATACTACGTACATTTCCTTTACTAGATATAACGTTCGTAGGACAGACTGGATCAAGAACTCGGTAAACAAAGTTACTGAATTTACTTCAATTAAACTTTTGACTCCAAACGCAATGTGATATCGATAGACTAAGTATTCTGTTTACTCACTCAAATTTCGTTCTACTGCAGAACCGGTTTCGTCCTTCAATCGTGTAGAACTCTCGTAGTGTTGACTTGCCTCGCGCTGTACAGCTTCCAATACTTGGCCAAATCTCGGCCCAACGTCCTTAGCTAACTGGCCTAGCTCCCGGCCCCACACTTTAACAGACTGGCCTCGAATCTAGATTAGGGTTATGCTTATATAACAAATCTAACTTCCGTGTTGAAAAACTACACTGTTCTTACGTGCAACACAAAAACACTTCCGCCAAGCTCATCATTCCTTATTATGCTTCCTTGTTTACCTCCATCTGTCTTAAGCAAAGTAATATCTTTACACTAAACATACCAACTCTAATACTGAATATAACTAATATATATCTTTTAATACACACCCCATCAATTCGTAACAATAGGCCTCCTCTGAAAAATGTCATCCTCGACATTTGTCCTACATTTAATTCAAGGAGTATTTTCCTAAATGCATACTTCTACAACACACACACATTTACAATACATTCACCATACAGATTCACAACATTAGAGTAAATAAAAAATTACGAAGCCTAACTGATTTGCAGAAGGGAAATGAACATGAAATGACATGTAAACATAAATTTCATCCCGCACTATAAACCTAACCAATATTGTGTTCAACAAACAAGAAATAGAATTATTAGATAAAGGCCTCAAACAAAACATAATCGGTAAACACGATAATATAAAGAACTCTCTTATTGACACAGAGTCTATCATACAATGTTTACCTAACGATAAGCAGAATTTTGTCCATGTTCTTGTGACTGACAAAGTAAACAACGTGATTAAAAAAGATAAACACAGACCATACGATTTAAGTAAACGTTATGATCTGAGAACTAGTTCAAGAATTTGTGACATCATCCAGTCTAATGACGCAATAATCACAAAAGCAGACAAAGGTAATACCACAGTAATTATGTGTACAATAATGATTATAACCGTAAAACCAAAACATTTTTACCGAAAACTCTATCACAGCACTGAATAAAAACCCAACTGATTCGTACAAGAAACAAATAAATGCTTCCATAAAGCATGCAAAGTTTTATTAAACAGTAATGATAAGAAGTACAATAAAATGATTAAACCAGTCCCAACTTTGAAATGATTACCAAAAATTCATAAAACTGAACAACCGATCAGACTGTTGGTAAATTTTAGAACTGCACCGGCATTTAAAATATCCAAGACATTGTACGCAATAATCCGCAAAAATGTAACTTTCAACAATAGTTTTAGTCTAAGAAATAGCCATGACCTCATATCAAAAATAAAAGATATTCCATAAAATCCGGATTAACTTTAGTTTCGTTTGACATCACTAATTTATAAAAATGCAAATATCCCGGTTGAGGAAACAATATCCATATTAACTGAAAACCTCACCGAAAACCAAAGGATGAATCACAAAACAATTGATGAGCTTTCCAACATGTTAAAGGTATGTTTGTCACAGAACTACTTTCAATTTAAAGACGAATATTACAAACAATAAAAAGGATTAGTAATGGGCTGTGCGTTATCCAGTACAATGGCAGAAATATTTTTAAACCACATAGAGAATAATATTATAATGACCACTAAAAATAAACATTTTAAAAACTTGATATATTATCACAGATATGTCGATGATATAATAGTTTTATATCGAGGTACAACTAGACAAATTGAACGTTTCACCACATACTTGAATAACCTTCATCCATCTCTGGAATTCAAAACTGAAATTGAACCTAATAATAGCATTAATTACCTTGACCTTACCATTTCAAAAATAGCAGGAAAACATCAATTCAAATTATATAGGAAACCTACCAATACAGATCATACCATACCTGCCAGTTCAAACCACCCCAATTCTCACAAAATGGCTGCATATAATAGTTTCATATATAGACTGCACACTATACCGATGGCACATGGAGACTTTATGGAAGAATAAAATATAATTAAGTACGTACATTGCCTCAAAAAATGGATACGAAACAACCATTGTCGACAAATTATTAAAAAAACAGGAGAAGAAGGCCAAAATACCAAAGAAAATAACTGACAATAAATACATATCAACACCATACAACCATAGGCTACATAACATAATAGGAAACATTTTCAGAAAACCAGGTTACATCACTTCATATAGTACAAAAAATAGTTTGTCACACATATTCAAATTAAACACAAACAACCATGATAAACTTGAGGGCTCAGGAGTTTACCAAATATCATGTGCCGATTGCCCCATGAAAAACATCGGTCAAACAGGGCGATCGTTTCAAAAGAGATTCAGAGAGCACCTTCCCCGCGCAATACAATCTGCCCAACCTCCAAAAATAAAATCAAAGTTTGCCGAGCATATAACAGAAACTAAACATAATTATGACGTCATCGATAAATGTTTAACCATATTACATAAATGTAACAAAGGTAAACTCATGAATGCCTTAGAACAGTATGAGATTTACAGAGCCTTCAAAATGGATTATGGGACGTTATTAAATGAAAAACAAATATTCGATGACAACCCGTTGTTTGATATAGTGATGGACATTGCAAATACAAAATAAATAAATGTAGATAAAAACCATATGCAGACGTAACACCAGCAGCCCGTTAGTAGACAGTGGGCCCACTAGATGTAGGTATATAAAAAAAAAAAAAAAAAAATGTGCGAGCGTGTTATTGTACAATTAATTGTGTGTGTCAGTGTGTTTCATGTGTTGTGTTTTTATTTTTATAATTAACTATTGAGGAAGGACATTGTCCTAAACTTGATAATGGCTGAATAGCCGAAACGGCCGTCGTTGGACGCTGCAATTTGACTATTAGACGGTAAGTTTTTAGTTGTACTTAAAAAACAATAGTCGGTATGGCGAAAATAAACAATAATAAATTGTTATTATTATATCAATACTTAAACTTTCAAATAATGTCTGTTTTAGTGTGTTAATTTCATTGACGTTATTGGTTTTATCTTAAACGTAGCATATATATTTACCATAAATATTGTGTGAATGATATCCTACAGTTTGTAATTCTCAAGACTTAGTTTAAAATATCAGAAATGGAGGTAAACACACAAACCATTATTTTAAAAAGATATAGATACTTTGAAGTCGTAAAGTTTAGTTCTACCAAGTTCTTGTTACCGTGACGTCAAACTGTAACTTTTGCAAAAGGCGGAATAATAACCAATCACTTTGTTTTATTTCATTGTTTCAGTAGATTTATCTTTAGTTTCAAATATTTTTCAAACTTTAAAGCGACATGGAAGAACTATATTCTTTCTATGATTCACAGTAGTTTCATCTTACGTAAATAACATTATATCCTGTCTTTTTATCATTAATATTGGAAAGGATATATATATATATTAATGGAAATGAATCTTCACATTGTACCATCCTCAAAGGGAACAAACAAAACGGAAAGCGTACTGAGTGAAAAATAGGATGGTACATACAAAAAAGATGATAAATCCTTCTAAGGATAATGAACTGTAGCCTTACCTTATTTTGGAAAGTTTTTCAAGAAACACCTGAATTAGCTATTCACAGGAAAAGCCAAACAAATACAATTCGCTAAATAAACAATTTGTTTATTAAAATATTATTTTAAATTAAAAATACAAAAGATTATACGCCCTTTAAATCGACATGCCCTTAAGTACAATTGATTTTCAAAGAAAAAGTTTACAAAATATATATATATTAATTAATTAAGTTCAAAAAGAAAACCCCCCCCCCCAAAAATAAAATTTGAAAAACCCTCCCTGTTTACAATAAAAAAAATACAAAATTACGAATTAGTAGTGTTTACAAATTTACAAAATTGAATACATTCACCATGGATTTGATAATAATTTTATATCTATGGCCAAACTTAATACTAGGTAAAAATTAATTAATAAAAAAAAATATGAAACGTCTCTCTATTAAAAAAAAGAGGTAAGTAAATTTTCTAATATAGAGCCCTTAGGGCTAAGGTCCGAAATATGCTATAGCTGCACCACCCAATTATTATTATGTAAAAAAAAATATTACTGTAGCCTTTTTCAACTATGTAAGCCTTTATTATTTAGATAACATATTTTAAGTAACAGACAGTTCAAAAATTCTAGCAACACTCAGAAAGTTTTCATATTAGCTGGTTGTTATTGCTCGAAGATGGAAGACAAAACTTGTAGGATGATTAACCCATGTAAAACTTGAACCAGTGATGTTCACTGGTAGAAGATAGATGGATAACTTAGCCGGTAGACATGATTAGTAGCGAAATAGGCCTTATGCAAGGTCAGACAAATTTGGCAAGAAACGCCGTAAAACACGTCACAAGAAAACTTAAAACCACTCACTAACGCATATTAAATAAAACAAGCTCACTGATGGTTTAATTATTACCAAGACGGTATTACATATAAATAGCTTCGGTTAGTCTAAAGTAGAACGTGTTGTCACTTTGCATTACATAGTCAGGCCACAGCAGAAGAATGAATAATCAAAAACGGCCGGCCTAGCACGCTTCCAACAGCTAACAGCTGATGAGAGTGGCACACTGGTCTACCCGCAATGTTGCCAACTGAATAGGCATTGGCGCGCGAATTCAAAAAGACTAGATACTTGGATACACGTTTCTACAAACGCTACA
>JAGFPH010023921.1:0-11664 GCA_018207615.1 Philaenus spumarius
ATGTCAGCCAAGAGACAGGGGGAAAATGTTACATGTATTGATTGTGCACGGGACAGTATTATTTATGTTGTATTGTGTTGTATATGTTTTAAGTGTGTTTTTAATTATTTTTATTCACCAGACGATGGACGAATAATATGTCCGAAACACGTGTCGTGATACTTATAAAATAGAAGGATTACTTCAAAAAAGGATTGCTGGCGGTGAGTTAAACCACAAATTAGTAATAGGTTTTGCCGCCAAAGAACGCAATATATTATTTGCCTTATATTAAGCTAACCAGAGGACGTAGAAAGTTGAATAAAATGTCAAATTATTCGTCTTACCTTCCTCTGTCATAATCAATAAGCAAAAAAACTCAAAAATTTTAAATTACGAAAAGTTCTAATTTTTGGTAACTTTCAAGATACCATTTTCAACACCAAAAGCTCTCCAATAACAGTCATTTTACAGTATTACTACCACTTTACTAAGTTCTAACATGTTCTACAATATTATCAAAGATCGTTTACAAAAACACAACGTAAGCTGAACTAATAGGTTTTGCCGCCAAAGAACGCAATATATTATTTGCCTTATATTAAGCTAACCACAGGATGTAGAAAGTTGGATAAAATGTCAAATTATTTGTCTTTCCTTCCTCTATCATAAGCAATAAGCAAAGAACTCAAAAATTTTAAATTACGAAAAATTTTAATTTTTGGTAACTTTCAAGATACCATTTTTAACACCAAAAGCTCTCCAATAACAGTCATTTTACAATATTACTACCACTTTACTAAGTTCTATCATGTTATACAATATTATCAAATCAGTTCAATAAGCATACATCACACAATGAACAATTGATGTCAACAATTGGTCGGGTTAAAATATAAATCTTTGACTTATATATTACATGAAATTTGGAGTGTCTCTGTCCAAGTACTGGTACTAGGATACAATTTTAACATCTTTAAATTGTATCCTTGAAACCGGTTAAAATAGAAGGCTGAAACGTTTATCTATCCATAACGTTACAGTTTAAACAGAATATGTTCAGCTGTAGATCAGCTTGTATCTGGATTCATTATGGTTCGTTTGGATTTTTGGTGATGCTGTTATGGAATACCAGAACATTTGTTGTGACACAATAAATCGTTTTAACAAACATTTAAATATTAAATTGACATAATCCAAAGAGAGTCAATAATTTAAATGAACATTTAGCCTTCATTTTATTGTAGGATGTAAATATACGTAACCATAACACTGAGAGCCTGAGAATCTATTATTACTCGTAAATCATTCTAGTACAGAATAAAGAAGTCCAGAACTTACAATACGTCTTAATTTGTACGTAATACGTCTCAAACAACAATAGGAAAGAGTGAAGGACCTTAGGAAATAATGTTAACAAAAAACAGGACATGATCCGAAGGGAGAAATACATTGGGCAGTAGTTGAACAATAGTAAGCTTTTATTACATAGTGTAAATCTATTTTTATGTAACCAAACTTATAATGGGTCTTAAAAAGTGTGATTTACAACAAGTCAATAATGACTTCTTAAGGGAAGGATTGAACATGTGTAGGCTATCTATATAATAACAAAACAAAATAGTAACGACCCATAAAACAATAAATATTATCCCTGTATCTTTTCTATCCGACTCATAATTTGTAATTCTACAAAATATATTTGATGAGTACGTAAAAAATAGGAAGAATGATACCAAGCACGATGTGTTTTGTTTTAAAAACAATATTGTCGTATCTAATTTATTCAGCAAAAAATTCTCAAAATATGTACACAAACGAATTTTTGTTTCTATCTATAAATAAATTAACTATTATTTTACAGGCCGTTTATTAAAAACTTTAGCAACAGTATAGGAAAATATGCAAAAATTTATAAATAAATACACATTGAAAATACTGTAACACAAATATTTTACAAACTGTAGACTGTATGCTATTTGTTTAAAAATAACAAAAATACCCAGTTTACATTTTTATGTTAGAAATAGTATCTTGAAAGTTACAAAAAATCTAAATTTGTTGTAGTTTTAAATTTATGAGTACTTTGCTTATTGATTATGAGAGAGGAAGGTAAGACAAATAATTTGTCGTTTAGTTCAACTTTCCACGACCTGTGGTTATATAATATAAGGCAAATAATATATTGCGTTCTTTGTCATGTGGAAAAATCAGTGTATTTATGCATAAAGTAAATGGCATTTCTCGATGGGTTTTCAAAAAAATCTGGGGTAGAACGTTAAACATTAACAACAGTAATATTACTTTCGTCCAAATTTGCATCAATTAATTATAAACAATTTTTATTGAAAACAAATCATTGTCCTTCTGTTTCCTTTGAAAATATTTGTTTTTGCAAAAAGACGTAGAACATTAAAGAAAAAATAATAAACAACTTTATATATATATATATATATATATATATATATATATATTCCCGGTTTCGCTTCTTAAGTTGATCGCAGAAAAAATACACATGCAAGTGGCTCTCTGTTGGAAAATATCATATCTCAAGTTGATCTGTATACATTTGTAAAATATACGCATCGTAGTGGCTCCCTCGTGTAAATTTCATTAACTCTTGTTGATCTATATACGTTTGTAAAATATACGCATCGTAGTTGCTCCCTGGTGTAAATTTCAATAACTCTTGTTGATCTATATACGTTTGTAAAATATGCGCATCGTTGTGGCTCTCTGGTGTAAATTTCATTAACTCTTGTTGATCTATATACGTTTGTAAAATATGCCCATAGTATTGGATCTTTCCTCGGAAAGAATAATTTCTATGGAACTGTCAGTTCTGTTAAAAGAACTTAATGTTTCTATTAATTTCTAATTTATAAGGATATTTATACTTATTAATTGAAAAAATGAAGAAAAATTCTAATTGAAGTAAAAATGAAATGTTTGATTTATTTTAGCGTTTAAAACAATTACGACCATTGTCAAAATATTCTTTTGCTGTTGGATATTTTAAGAAAATTAAAAAATTAGTTTATAACTCTTTAAGGCAGGGCTCACACTATTCTAAATAGAAGACATTATTTGAGTAAGACATAAAAGCTTTTTATGGCATGTGTTCGATGGAGCACCCTGTCATAGATGACCAAATAAACGATTTGTTTGTTCCAGTCTTTTGTGAATTGTTTGCCGACTAATTATTTGTTTCAGACAATTTGAGTTATACAGATTCTTATAATTTCGTTTATGTTGTAGGCAATTACTTTTAAGGATTATAGCATTTGAACAACGGCCCCTTTTTATTATTTTTTTCAAATTTCAAGTGATTCAAGTGTGACACTTATACAAGAGTATTTTAGTAGGTCGTATAGACAGCGATGCCATCATAACGTAAGTTTGTGTTGTTGCTTTATGGTAGATACAAATTTACATAAATATTTAATTTGCGTCTCATAGAACTTAAGAACTAAAGAAGGAAATACAGAAATTCGGATACCCTACGTACTTTTAACTCAAAGTTCCCTATGTTTCCCACATTATTTTTAAAACAACATATTAAAAGACTATTTAACAATAAATATGCTTGTGCTTAAATTAATATTTAAAAATGACTTTGCATTGGAAAAAGCAAGAAGGGATGTATCTTAAAAAATAACATAGATTGATGGGCTACATTTATTGTTAATATGCTTACAATATATATTGTGTTTTTAGATTTGGAATAAGAGATTAGTGAATAATATAGGGTTAGTTTAAATTATTAAAATACTTTCTGCTTGTTATATGAGTTCAAATCTGGCGATAGAATTTTTTTTAAACTGCCTATTGCAGAGAAAGAACCGACATTTCAACAGTTTTATAGTCCAATAAAGCATTATAATCATCCATCTTGTTTTTAGTAACATATATATATTTGTTACCAAACGTTAAAACAATCCAAAATAACATACAAAAAAACATTATAATAATAATGCTGGTACCGTACTGAGTGTAATACACTACACTCGTAAAACAAAGATTGTTTACCACTTTCAACTTGATAACTAAGAATTGGGCTAATTGAATTTTCCAGATATATATTTCAGTAATTTTATTGAATGGCAAAATTATTTACAAATAAAAACTTGTAGGCTTTAATTAAATATTTAACAAAAATTTACATTAATAAACTGATAAGTAATGAATCTATTACAATAAAACTACAATCAGAGTTTAATTCATATCACAACTTTTATACAGAAGAAAAATAGGTTTGGCACTCAATATTTTAACTATAATCATAAATTATTTTCAATATCTGGATTTTTACTTATCACCAGTATAACAATGATTATATTCCGAGAAATACTGAACTCAGTACTGAATTCAGACAAATGATATGTAATAATTAACGGAAACTACATATCCATTACATCTAACTGTTAGTTCTTCTCAGGTATACGATCCCTTTACCCGAAGGACCTTTCTAACTAGTTTTTTTTTATTGTGTTAGTTTTATTTTATGTGAACATTTTCCTATTCAAGTACGGTAAAATTAATAAGGTATAACATAATCAATTATAGTTAACGTGACTTAGTACATTCCTATAATTTGTGATCTACTCGGTTTTACATGTATGCATTACGTTAAAATTTCTCTTAAGACGGATGTTTCCAAAAGAATGAAAAAAATTGTGGGAATTTTACTGCTTAAATCTTGTGGACTCTACACTGTAAATAGTGTGGCGTAACTTTTCACCATTTAGAGTGTTCAAATGTCACCCAAAAATGTCAATAACACACCTTATAGGTGTTTTGAGTAACCTTTACACCATAAGGGTGAAATGGTCGACCTAAGAGAGTATAAATTACACCCCAAAGTGTGATAGGGATGTAAATAGGAGATAAGGTGATAGAATACTCTTTGAGGATGTATTTAAATGGTATTAAATTGCACCGATTTGGTGGAAGGTCTCATCTATTGGTGTAAATATATCAGCTAGGGTGAGAAGGTTTAATCCCAAAGGTGCAACGATGACGGCAAAGGTGAAAATAGGGTGTTCATTTAGTAAAAAAGGGCCCATGCTCAGTGAGAATAAAATGGACTTTGTATGGAACACGGCTGAAAGACGGAACTTGATGTTATGAAATGATGGAATAGGGAACGGTGTAGTAAAAAAAATCTACTGAGACGTAGACGCTTGGAGTATTGGCAAGGTAAGAATCTAACCTATAATCTTTTCCTTCTATGCATATATATCCTAAGCTTAACCCACCTGATGTTGGAAACAAGTGAATCTTATTAATTAATCTGAAAATTTTAAGGTTACGCTAATTTGTTTTCTAAGACATTTTGCAGTTCAGACTCTACAGTTAAGAACAATACAGTATTAACAAATATTTTAAAATCAACAATCTCAAATATGCTAAGCAAGGTTGGCCATCAGACTTTGGGCATTTGTAGGCCTAAGATGTAGCCTATTTTTCCCTGGCCTTTATCCTAGGCCAATTATTAAAGATAAGCTGTCTTAGGCCTAAGTAGGACGTCTACGGAACTGGGGTATAAATATTACGCCCTGAGGGTCTGACTAGAGTGAGAATGTTACACCTTATAAAATACATATTACACATAGAGGGTGTAAGTAGAGCGAGAATGTTACACCTTGGGATATAAATATTACACCCAGATAGTGTAACTAGAGGGAGAATATTACACCTAAGGGTATAATTATAACACCAAGAAGGTGTAACTAGAATGAGAATATTACACCTTATGGAAGAAATATTACACCTTACAGGGTATAAATATTACACCCAGAGTGAGCTAAATTTACACCATAATGGACTTGAGTTACACCTAAGGATATTTTGGGAACTTACACCCTTAAGGTGGATTGTAACACCAATGGTTGAAACAAAGCACCTGTCAATTACACCTTGGGGTGGCTCCTACAGCTGCCACATTTAAGGTGTAACTGCACACCTTTCCTTTTTACAGTGTATGTTTAAAATAATTCAAAATTATGTAACTTTAGCTCTTTTTAGTATTTTTATCAAGAGAAATATAACAAACATTCACACAATGCTCACCCGCTCTCACCCTCGTCTGCAGCTTCATATGTGCGCATGAGCACATCAAATTTCACGCAGCTGAAACTGTAAAGCGCACAGTTCCGTACAAAGATGTGTAACTTTTCATAAACTGGGGAAAGACTACTAACATTAAGTGTAAATATTATATATTGTACTAATAAAGAAAGAATTAAAGGGGAAAGACCCATTATATTAGATGTTACGAATAATATCACGTGTTATTAGGGGGTGCTGCATTTCCACAGTGCCTATACGCGAATACAACTAAAACCATAACACAACTATAATTAATCCGAACTTTAGTGAATAGAATGTTTCCCTCAAAAAACCATCCTCCCAAACTGAACCTCTACTCTCTACTCTAAAAAAAAATAGCATAATGGAGATATAACATATTAAAAATCTGTTAAACACAAATTCCACTGCTTCGGAGCCTAAAACTATTGTGCACAGTTATCTATATATATATAAAAGCGAAATACCACTTACTCACTCACTCATCACGATTTATCAAAAACTACCGAATGGATTGAAATGAAATTTGGTATTGCTTTCCTCTGGGGTCATAGGTGCTCACTAAAAAAGGGTTTTAAAACATTGGAAATTTTAGGGGGGTTTGAGGGGATCAAAGTTATTAAATCACGATTTCTTCAAAACTACCGAACTGATTGAAATGAAATTTGGTATGTAGCTTCCTCTAGGGCCATAGGTGCTCCCAAAGAAAGGGTATGAAAACTTTAGAAATTTTAGGAGGGGTTTGTTGGGATCAAAGTTACTAAAATCATAATTTTAGATTTTTTATTATTATGACAATAGTGCTTTTATTATTTAAGATCTATATATATATAAGCCAAATACCATTCACTGACTGAACAACACTTAAAAATAATACAATTACGTTAAAAAGACTGAAAATACCAACCACCACGGGCAACGCCGAACAGGTCACCTAGTAATTTATATAATAATAAAAAACGTTTTATTCAAATTTTGTACACTTTTTTATCTATAGTTATATTTAAGCAGGACAGTTGACAAATTGTCTCCTTTAGGACTAATTAGTGGTCTTTAATGGCCTAGTAAAGTAATAATAACTCAGTTGAAATAGTAAATAAGAGCGAAATAAAAATCTTACTTGAATTAACGCCCTACACAATCTCAAAATCATACTAATGAAACTTATCATGCAATATTTAATATATGTTTGGTACCATTGTCGGTTATTCAGTAAATGTCAAACGGATATAATAATCGAATCGAGAAAAAATGGGCTGTGTTACTCTCTTCCTAACACTTTATTTAGTTCAAGCAAGCAATCTACCTTTCAATAGCCTACAATTCTTAGATTTTAACCGAGACCCAATCTCATAATGTACATTTGTCAATGATTTTCAACGGCCATTACCTCAATGATAGTTTATTCTGGACATTATATTTGATACGACATAAAATAATACAATCTCTGTAATTACAGTAAATTCAATCTTGAATAAAATTAAGGTACTTATTTGAATGAAATTAAGACATCATTCAAATGCCATACATAGTAAATAATAATGAGTGGTTTTGAAGGGAGGTGTGCTATAATAGAAGAACTAAAGTACAGTATATTAAAATCCGGCTATTGACAATGGTGTTTCCGGTAAGATATTACCTTCCCTAATCGTATGAAATCATAGTAAGAACTTAAGCAAAATTAAATGATATTAAACAAATATCAGACAACAGAGCGTCACTAGTAAAGTTCTACGAATTCTTTCGGCTGTTTATTACCCACAATATAAAGGGTCACCCCAGGGCTGTTACCTTTTCCAGGTCAGTAACCTTTGGTTTAGAGTAGTTGAAGGCATGCAATACGTTTTTCCTTTTTTCAGAAGAAGCTTCGTACAAAACTACCTGACGCTCTGCGCCTCTGAGAACAAATAATACTGTCCCCTAACCGTAGCACATGTTTTGACTAGATTGTAAACCCATGTTATGTTAGTTGTCTTGCTCTAGAAAAGGTGGCATCTCGCTGTTGTTACAAGTGGAGGGAGAAATAATCTGCTTTTCCTTATTCTGTGTTGCGATGCTTACTTTCTATGTATGTTTAATTTGATATACAAGAATAAAACATTTAATTGCAAATCGGCCTTTGATAATGTTTTCAAATCTATACAGAGTACATGATTTCAAAATTGGCATCTTTTAAACTATAAATCTGACAGAAAACATTAAATTGGGAACCTTCCCTTGATTTTAGCCTCATTTTTTAAAACATTCACATTTATTATGGAACCTTCTATATTTTATTGTAATAATTTTTGCTTGGTGTTATTTTTGATACTTCTAACCGTTTAAAAGTTGGACTGGTATCAAGTTTTAAAAACACCATAACTCAACGTAATTTTATTTCGTATGAAAACGTTTTGAACCAATGAAATGTTCGATTTTTACAAGTCGCTATCTATATCAAGTGTCATAAAGTTGAGATCCTAAAGGAGAAAATAAAGTTGTTTCACAATGCTAACTTCGTCTATTTTGCGCATATAAAACTAATAAATTATCATATTTACACACTTTTGATAATGTTTGTTAGTTGTTTGGTATTACATTTTTGTAAATCACACACCGCTGTTTGTGTTAAGTCTGTTTTTATTTATGTTAGTTTAGAAATCTGTTTTACGGGTGAGGATCGACTAGACCCAGTCTGTAACGTGTTTTTTTTCCAACGGCTGTTTTTTTAGAAACACTATTTAAAATTTGTTTAATATTGAGACCTGTTAGTGATATTAATTAATTATCCACCATCTTAAAACACATTTTTAAAATTTGTTAGCCTACAGTTGTTTTTGAAATTTTACAATTATTTTAACTTGACAATTTCAGACAAAAGTAAACAGCAGAATAATATTACAAACTTTGTAATTTTGACTTAAATAGAATCCTTTATAAACTAAATCAAAGCCAACATTTTAAATACACATTTTATAAGTTTGTTTGCCAATTAATTGGAAACTGAGTTTACTACTTTTACTACATATTTTGTCTAAGATATTGTGTGAACAACCTTTATTAGCCAGTAGCGTATGGAAAAGAGAAACACTTTTTGAGCTGCCATTTTGAAACGGTATAGCGCATACTGTAAAAAATGGTTTAATCTTGGTATTCATTATGCAAACATATCATTAAAACCTAGCTTACAAACTGCAACACGAATTTACTCTCTATATATACTGGTGTCACAATAGTCTGAATACAACTAAATATTTAGTAGGAGGTTTATATTATCATATTAAATTCAACTGCTTTCGTACAGTAAATAAAAACTATTTTAGGCTTATAAAAAAATAAAATAAAAAATAAACTATTTTAGGGCATTTGAGTAATTTGTGTCTTCCATCTTGAAATTAACTAGTTTTTAAAAGGAAAGATAGTTGTGTGATCCCATATTTTCCACTGCAAATTAACGAGAAATTCAATTGTGAAGGGATTTTGTTTATCTTTTTACGTTTTTGGAATTTGTATTTAATTCCAAAATTACTATACAAATTAGTTCAAGCTATAAGTAGCCATGCATTAAAAATGATGTATGAAATCTTAACGGCATTATGGTAATAAAAGTATACAAAAAAATAGTGATCGCCAATTGGTTTTACCATGACATTACACCCGCTCCAGACCCTAAATGCAATATTTCGAAAGTGAACAAAAGGCTAAATTATTATAAAAGTAGGAAAGTGGTCTAGCGTGTGGTCTTTGTAGTGCAAAATATGCCTCAATGACAACCCCAAAACCAAAAATGCGATAAGAAAGAATAAAAACGTTTGATAATTAGGCTACTTACTCATAAAATTAAGCGTAGAGATTTGGATGTTAAAATTAATGACATAGACGCCTGAGTTGAATTTTTATATTTGGCCTACAGAGGAAATGATTTAAAACTTTCTGTATAGCTTGATTCAAAGGTGGTGTAGAAACAAATTCATGGTACACTGGTTCAAATTTTTAGGTTAGGTTTTTATTCAGAATCATGCTGGTTCTGATTAACCATTATCAACTCCTATAAAAGCGAGTGTACGTCCGTCCGTCCGTACGTACGTGATTAACTTATTATATAACAGCGGATTTCACCCATCACCTGTAATACTTAAACAAACCCAGCCTAGATTATACTTTAAGGTATGTTACAACTTCAATCAATATAATAATTTCTTGTATAATATAACAGCTGATTTCACCCAGCATGTGCTAAAACAAAACCTAGCATAGGTTATACCTTTGTGGTTATGTTTACAACTTTAATCAATAAAAGTCTTGTGAAGGTGTTTTTTTAAATATGAGTTAAAGAACTAATATCTGCTTTAATACGTTATAGTATTTGATTTGAGGTTATAAAATGAATATGAATACAACCTTTTATCATCAATATATTCATTTATACAAATTTAAAGAAGAGATACCTATTCGTTTCTTCGGAAACATTCTTACATCTTCCTATTAAACATATTCGATTATTAATTTCTTCATTATAATAATAATAACTTCTAAATCATTTGATCTATCAATATTTAGTTAGAAATCAATTAAAAGTTAATATTTTTATCTTTATTTAGATATATAATATAATGTATATAAGTACAAAATTTTAGCAAATAGGCCTTCAGTTTTATAATCCTTATAATTGTACACAATTACAGAGTTAAAATCCTCGTTAGCATAGGTAGGACTAAATTAACTCTGTTGTTTTTAAATAGTTTTTTTTATTTTTTTATTTCTGATGTGTATCTAATTAATCGGCCTGTGATATTTCACAGGGGTTTACTAGTATTATTATAAACCTGGTAAAGTGATTTAGACATTTAATAGGTCACATATACCACATATCCTTGGAGTTGTCGTACGAAGCCCTCTATCTATAGCCATAATCGACAAACATAATTTTTGATATTTTTATATATTTATTTAGTTTCAACCGCTGATTATCTTCACTAGCTTCAATAATTCATTTCAGTTTTAAGTTAGGCCTAGTCTTGATCTATGTGTACGATTTTGAAGCTACTTAAACTAGAGTTATGCAAACAAATTAACCAAACCAAAGTTATTGTAAATTAATAATGTTTAACTTAATTTGACCAGGAACCATGGAAATAAGTGAAACGTTTGTTTTATTGGTATTTGGGGTTAAATAATTGTCTGTTCTTTATACATCACATTTAAATATAATTTTTTGAAATTTATAATTCCATAAAATAATAAATGCACTAAAGTAGTAAAACATTTTAAAAGAGTTTACCCAATACATTTAAGGTTTCTTACATTTCGAGTTTATTCTTTCAAACAAATGCCTAAAACATCGCAAAGTCAATATTTGCATCTTCCCTTTTTCTTGATAAGCCTTTTAATAATGCTTTATGTGACTTATATGAATTAGAAAAGCTCATACATTTTAAACGGCTGGTTAGATTCCAATTACGGTTTTTACAAACATAATATAAAACCTGTTTAAAAAATATAAAATATGTGATACCCGAAGGAGTGGAAACGAAAATGAGTGTATTAGACATGCGTATAATATGAAATAACCGTAAACCTGCTTTACACTTAATTTCTAGCGAAAGGTAATAGCTA
>JAGFPH010023922.1:0-11662 GCA_018207615.1 Philaenus spumarius
TGTTAGAACGTCAGCCTCAGCCGTTGTGTGCACGCTACGCTGACGTGTCGTGACGAATTCACGTCAGTTGTTTGGTTCCTATGAGGAACACACACATTTAGACGCTTTAGATGGGGAAGAAGAGTATATTTGTGTGACAGCAGCTTGTACAGATGCTCACCGCTAAGAAGAATATGGGTGCACCCTATAAATAATTAGTAAATAAATGTAATAAACATTACCTGATATTTCTATGATTTTTCCAATTTCTTTGCATGCTTCATTGCGTGCATGTTTATTTCTATAGCCCTTTTCGCAATGATCGAATAAACTAGGGTATTTCTTCACATGCTCTATGAGCTCTTCTTCCATATTCATAGCTGACGGCCTGACGCCTACTGACGAAATAGGGCAATTTATATTTGGAGCTGACGCGTCAGGGAGCGTAGTTTAACGTCACGACACGACACAACACGTCGGCGTAGTGTGTATGCACCGTACATGGAGCTGAACTATAGCGATACTCAAGGCACTGGATACTGCATCACCAACATTGATGCATTCTTATACGTCCTGATTCAAGAAGTGCTCTTGGATTCATCCAAGATATGTACTCCCCAAACTCTTTGGTTAAAGATATTCTGTGTTCCACTCACATACTTTGTATTGGCTGAGGGGTAGTCGTTTTGCTGGGTTCCGAGTCACGCTGGAACACAGGGGAATACTGAGGCCGATTTAGCTGCTAAGGAAGTCACGAACTTACCGCCTATCATGAAGTGTATAATGTCATCCGAGTTTGTGTTTAATTTGAAGCAAGCCAGTGGGAAGAAGAGTGGGTAGCGGTGCAGAATAATAAACTCCAAGAGATTAAGATACCGTCCGTCCATGGATATCTTCAAACAGCCGAAGACGTAGAGGAAGTGATGGTTTCTTGTTTACGCATCGACCATTGATTTATAAATTTACCACACATAGGCCTAATAATTCGACCACGCAGCTGGACCGCTGACGTGAGTTCAGCAAACTTCCAAAATTAAGTTTATAGGCCTATGTTTTAGGGTTTCAACCAAAACAATTTGAGAAATAGATCTACTCACGAAGGCGTTAAACAGCTGTCTGTGTGTACGCAGTATATTAGTAGAATTTGTTTGCGCCTAGTGGCCTCGCGAGTTTGCATCACTTGGCTTCGAACCGGGTACTTGTATGGTATTTAACGTTTTGGTCGATTTTGGGGGAACCAAGCGAGCTATAAGGTCGCGTAAAAAAACAAAATGTGCAGAATAACATCCTACATTTATATTTGTAGAAAAACTTTAAAAAAATTTCATTCTCGTAGTAAAAATCTAAAAAATAGTTACTTCCGGTCAAAAAACGTACTTCCGGTTGTTGGATTTTTTGGCTAACGAACTCGTCCGAGCGACATAGACAACCAACACGTGTACCAAATTTGAACCAAATCGGATTTAAAATGCGGCCGCTAGAGTGCGAACACATATTTACATATATATATATGAATTTTAATGACACCCCAAAACGTGTTCTGGGGACCATGATCGGTGCTCATTTGCTACTCCCGACCTTGGGTCTCACCATAAGGGCCACTGCAATAGCTCATTTTTCCTATGGAAATTCGCTAATAAAGCCTTGATTCAACAAAATGTTTCTATTATGTTAAAAAAATCCTATAATTCTAGCAAAATCTCTGGCCTTACTGAGCATACGTCAGGAAGCAGGCCATCGTTACCCGTATCACTCTACCCCGATACAAGTTCCTCTGTCCTAATTAATCATAATTTCCGTGATAGTATAAGAGTAGGCCTATAAAATAGTAAGTTTGCATTTGCTTCGCAGCGGTGGTTGGTGAGGGAAGCGAATAGGACTACAAAAGTCAGCTTTTATAAATGCCCTACCTAAACTGTTAACATACTTTATCAACTCCTATAAAAGCGAGTACGCGAGTGACAAATATTATAACAGCTGATTTCACCCATCATCTGTTCAAAAACTAGCGTAGATTGTACTTTGGGGTTATGTTAACAAGTACAATCATTATAATTTCTTGTGAAATAGATTTTTTTTAAATATGAGTTATAGAAATGATGTATGCTATAATACGTTATAATATTTGCTTTGCTATTACAAACTGTATATAGTAAATACAACGTTTTATCTATACTAATATTATAAAGATGGAAAGTTAGTTTTTTTGTTTGTTTGTTTGTTTGTATGTAGGGGGTAATCTCTGGCACTACTGAACCGATTGAAAAAATAGTTTTACTAATAAAAAGCTACACTATCCCTGAGTAACATAGGCTATAATTCATTTCGATAAAAACCTTTTTTTATTTCAATATTTGTAAATTTAGTCGGAAAAAATTCTTAGGTTAGGCTTAGAATGATAAAACAACACATGTCATGTATTAACATGTATTACCATAGCAACCAATTGAATAAAATAACAGTTAATATAGCTGATTGCTCCAATATTTCCATTAACGGCTGATTTCAAAATTTAAAGAAATTATTTTTGTATTACTAGCTTTTAGGTTAGGGTTTTAAAGTGTAGATAATATGAGCCTTGTTGGTTCTTTTAACCATTATTATAACTGCTGTTATAAAATATAATAAGTAATTTAATTTGAACATTTAACATTATTTACCATCTTAGTTTTGAGGTTATTATTAATCCTACACCTTTATTATAAATAAAACATAACATATTATGTTTTTAGAAGGTTTCATTGGGGGTTGGCGTGCGGAGCACGTAGGGGTCTCCCCTAGTTATCAATAAATTTGTTTATACAAATTTAAAGAAGAGATACCTATTCTTTACCTTCGGAAACATTCGTATAACATATTCGATTATTAATTTCATTTCTTCACTATAATATTAATAACTTGTAAATCATTTGATCTATCAGTATGAAATAAAAAGCCATTAAAAGATAATATTTTTATCTTTCTTTAAGTATACAGGGTGTCCTCGAACTCTCAGGACCCCTTTTGTGGGTATGTTCCTGGGATCCAAACAAACATATTTCACAATATAAACATGGGTCTACCGAAGCTTATTTTTTCGTCTGTCTGTCTGTATGTGTTTTTTATAAAATACCTAATATTTTTGGAAGTAGAAGAGATATTGAGCTCAAACTTTGTATATGTATTTTTTCCCTAACATTTTATTACTGTACCAAAAATTATAACATTATTTTAAATATTTTAAAAATGGCGACCTTTTAAAATTTTTAATGTCAAATATCTCAAAAACCGCTAACTTTACAAAAAAATTACAAGAGACAAAAAAGTTTACTTTTTTAATGAAAAACACAACGGTTTTTTTATTTTTTCTGTAGCTCAAAGGGTAACAGAGATTTTGACAAAAAAAGAAAAAAATAATTTGTTGGTAGTTGTCAACAATAACCAGAATTACTCTAGAAACCAAATATTTTAAAGTTATTATGAGCTAAAACAATAAGTTATTTGCATAATGTTCCGAGCACTTTCTGAGCTGATTCCACTAACAAAAAATAATGAAAATGTTCATATAGGCCTATTCATAGATCCGGGAATGCTTCGTTAGAGAGTTACAGCAGCTGGCGAAAGATTTCACCCGTGTTTCAGATTACTCACAGAAAAGAATCATAATTGAAATACTGTATGTAGGGCGTTAATTAAGGTGTAAAATTTAATTTAATTTACGAGAAATGAGCAGATAAATTTAATAAAATAGGCCCCAGTTCTGTAACTGCTGTAATTGTTGCTATAATTGACCGAAAACTCAAAATTCGGACTCAAAAAAACATGTTTACTATAGGGTTTTAGTACATTAACTTTGTAAAATGGGTATAAACTCACAAACGTATTAAACATATTTTGTAGATATTTAATTTCTGAAGATATTTGTGTAAACTAGGTCAATAAAAAACAAAAATTTAAATTAAAATATCTAACTTTACAAAAAAATTACAAGAGACAAAAAAAGTTTACTTTTTAATGACAAACACATTAAAAAAAAATTTTCTGTAGCTCAAAGGCTAACAGATTTTGACAAAAAAGAAAAATATTATTTCTTGGTAGTTTGTCAAAAATACCCAGAATTACTCTAGAAACAAATTTTAAAGTTATTATGAGCTAAAATAATAAGTTATTTGCTACAGCTGTTAACAATCAGCTGTTTTCTGTCTATTTCATGTTAACAATGAATCAACTGTTTCTTAGTAATGCATTGTTGAAAGAAGAGAAGTAAAACTTGGCTGTTGTACGTCATTAAATTGTGTTATTTGTTTTGTTCTCTTACTTTGTAGTAAATAATATTAGTGCAAAACATGGATAACTTTACATTTGAGGAATATTGTGATATTCATTACTTTTATGGAATGGCAAGAGGCAATTCAAAAGAAGCTCGGAGGTTGTATCGTGAAAATTTCCCGAACAGACAGCTTCCAAATTTCAAAACTTTTATTGCTGTCCACAATAGGTTAAGGGAAACTGGCTCAGTTAAATGTAACATGGTTGATACGGGTCGTGACAGGCAAGTTCGTAATGTCCAGTATGAAGAAAATGTGTTACAGTTGTTTGAAGATAACCCATCAACGAGTACTAGAGCAGTAGCAAGGGAATTAGGCTGTGGTAAGAGTACAGTGTGGAAAGTTTTAAATGTTGAAGGACTTCATCCATACAAACTACAAAAAGTGCAGGCTTTAAATCCTCAAGATTATCCTCGGCGCGTGGAGTGTTGTGGTTTTTGAGTAAAGATGTTGAGGACCCACGTTTTCTGGAGAAGGTTTTATTTACAGATGAAGCTAGTTTCACCAGAGAGTGGATCTTCAATTCTCAGACATCACATGTTTGGGCTGCAGACAATCCTAATGCTACTATTATTAGAGGATATCAAGAGAAGTTTGCTGTGAATGTTTGGGCAGGTATTATTGGAGATTTTCTAATAGGACCCTACATTCTTCCTAACCGACTTAACTCCCCTGTATATCTTGTATTTCTCAGAGACATCCTCCCTGAGTTGCTAGAAAGTGTACCACTGCATATTAGACATCGAATGTGGTTTCAGCATGACGGAGCTCCAGCTCACTTTGGTAATGTAGTCTATGGTTATTTAAATGTTACATTTGGCCAGCAATGGGTGGGACGTGGGTTACCAGTACATTGGCCTGCTCGAACTCCTGACCTCACACCACTCGATTACTTTCTTTGGGGCAATACGAAATCACTAGTATACAGTACACCAGTGGAAAGTGAAATGGATTTGGTTGGTCGAATTACCGAAGCTGCAGCAAGAATTCAAGAAGAAGCAAATATTTTTGAGAATGTTCGTCGATCTTTTTAATACAACGTTGTAGGTTGTGCAATCGTATTGGAGGCCGACATTTTGAACATCTTTTATAAATTTATTTTTTCTTTTACAGCTTTATACTTTTATTTAGTTTTGTACTGGTTACCAAATAATTTGATATTCAAAGATTTAAATAATTCACTATTCATAAATAGCTAATACTTTTATTTGTAAACATGTTCGCATTGTTGTTATTTCTCATTTGATTTTCTTAATTAAGCTACCGTTATATTTTTATTTAAAATGTCGATATTTTATAATTCATTTATTTATTTTTAAAGACATAATTTTTCTGAGATATTCTAATTTAATTTTTTGTTTTTTATCGGCCTATTTTACACAAATATCTTCAGAAATAAAATATCTACAAAATATGTTTAGTACGTTTGTGGGTTTATACCCATTTTACAAAGTTAATGTACTGAAACCCTATAGCAAACATGTTTTTTTTTGAGTCCGAATTTTGAGTTTTAGGTCAATCATCGCAACAGTTACAGCAGTTACAGAACTGGGGCCTATTTTGTTAAATTTATCTGCTCATTTCTGGTAAATTAAATTAAATTTTACACCTTAATTAACGCCCTACATACAGTATTTCAATTATGATTATTTTCTGTGAGTAATCTGAAACACGGGTGAAATCTTTCGCCAGCTGCTGTAACTCTCTAACGAAGCATTCCCGGATCTATGAATAGGCCTATATGAACATTTTCATTATTTTTTGTTAGTGGAATCAGCTCAGAAAGTGCTCGGAACATTATGCAAATAACTTATTATTTTAGCTCATAATAACGTTAAAATATTTGGTTTCTAGAGTAATTCTGGTTATTGTTGACAACTACCAAAAAATAATTGTTTTCTTTTTTTGTCAAAATCTATGTTACCCTTTGAGCTACAGAAAAAATAAAATACCGTTGTGTTTGTCCTTAAAAAAGTAAACTTTTTTGTCTCTTGTATTTTTTTTGTAAAGTTAGCGGTTTTTGAGATATTTAACAATAAAAACTTTAAAAGGTCGCCATTTTGAAAATATTTAAAATAATGTTATAATTTTTGGTACAGTAATAAAATGTTAGGGAAAAAATAGATATACAAAGTTTGAGCTCAATATCTCTTCTACTTCCAAAAATATTAGGTATTTTGTAAAAAACACATACAGACAGACAGACGAAAAAATAAGCTCCGTAGACCCATGTTTATATTGTGAAATATGTTTGTTTGGATCCCAGGAACATATCCACAAAAGGGGTCCAGAGAGTTCGAGGACACCCTGTATAATATCGTGTATGAATATTTTTTTTTTAACAAATAGGCCTACAGTTTTAAAATCCTTACACATTTACCGAGTTAAAAATCCCCGTCAGCATAGTTAGGTTGGAGTCAGCATAATCCATAGCATGGATAAAGTCTGTTGTTTTTAAATAGTTTTTTTTTAATGGTGTATTTCTGATGCGTATCTAATTTTCTGCCTGTGATTTTTGACGGGGGCTTAATTAATAGTTCATTTAATAAAACCACAATCAAATAAATTTAGGAATAATGTTTTTAATGGTTGGTAATGTTAGTTATAGTTTGGTTACTGCAGCCCGTGCATCACTGAGGATGGCGACATTGTCGTTGAAACGAGTTTGAAGTTGGTAAACGTATTTGTTGTGAGATTTTGTGTTAAGGTTTTATTTTATCTAGTTTATAATGGTACTTACTTATGAATAGAACTTTCTATCGCGTACGAATATAGGCCCCGCAGAAATCTGACAGTAAACCGTTACTAAATTAAATGTCAAGAACTTTATTAAGTACTAGGGGAGACCCCTGCGTGCTCCGCACGCCGACTCCCAATGGAACCTTCTAAAAACGTATGTTGTTTTATTTATAATAAAGGTGTAGTATTAATAATAACCTCAAAACTAAGATGGTAAATAATGTTAAATGTTCAAACCAAATTATTTGTTATATTTTATAACAACCATTATTTTATAATGGTTAAAAGAACCAGCAAGGCTCAGGTCTACACTTTAAAACCGTAACCTAAAAGCTAAAAATCAGTTATTATTATTATTATTACCTAAACGAGAATTTTTAGAAAGATGCGGTTTTTTGCATATGGTAGGGTACTATAACATTTTGACCCAGTTGAGTAAGAACAAACTAGTAAAAGATTAAAGGATCCTGGCAAACCAATTTAAAAGAATGTAAAACAATATTATTAAGATAGCCTAAATTTAACCTCAAAATTTCGATCTAGACAAAATTATTCAAAGGACAAATAAATTCACATCAGGAAACTAAATATATAATAAAATAACGATAAACACTCTTATTATTAATAAATAACACTTAACTTACCTTTTTTTTTATATACAAACCAAATTTAATTTACAAGCAGACGTGAGCCTAAAATAAAATTCGAAATGTTTCACATTTCAAATTTTATTAGCGTATAAGTTTATTCATGTAATATAGATTGTAATAGAATTAGATTTCAAAATTGTGTATAGTTTATTAATTAAGCAAGGTGTTGTAAATAATTAGAAAGGTGTTTAAAATCAAACAAGTGAGGTTATTGGCGAATGTGCTGAAAGATACAAGTTGTGCTAATCCAGACGGTACATCGATTACATCCGTAGATGAATGTTGAACAGCTGTTCCTACGATTATATGCGCGAGTGAATAAAAACATTTATATATCCTACGATAAAGCAGATAATTATTTATTTCGATAAACTAAGACTTGTAAAAACAATATCAGTGTGAATATCAAATAAAAACATAAACATTTTCAACAGAAAACAAAATAAATAAATTTTCATATATTTTGTGTAAAAACACCGGCCACCAAAGTAATTAAGCAACAGAAACAATTGTTAGAGATTCTCATGACGGCACTGTTTTTTCAGAACCGGTATATTTGAACAAAATGGCTTTTCAGTTGTTGTATAAGGCTTGGGAGCATTCAGACGTGCTTTGAGGATCAAAAATATAATTTAGTGTAAAAGTAATTAAAAATCTCAAGAAAAGCAAACATCAATCAAATATAACTATAGCCAAGAGCAGAAAAGGATCTTAAACATTTCAAATAAAACTAATAATTGGTAAAGTACCATTTTAAACAAGAACTGATATAAGGTAATATCCAGCCAATTTCATTTAACCATCCATAAGAACAGTGACTTTATTTGCAGTGAAAACAATTATTCAAAATTCAATATAATCAAAGTAATTTCATAAACACCTTTAGGACTTAGAACATTTTAACATTTGTAGCATTAACTAGTTTTAGATATAATTATCCTGTATAGATTTAAGATTTTGTTACTGATTGTACATTTAATAGGCCAGGATTCCTTTAACCCGAGATTTAAGAGTCATAAAAATAAATTTAATAATCTTATAAATAAGTGCTCTTCATATTAATACAGATAATTTTGTAAAAGTATAATTTGAAACTTAGCCTACTTGTTAAAGAATAAAGAACTATTTGTAATACAAAAGCCTAATTTCATTGGTCTTTTAAAGTAAGTGTTGATCTTAATATTACAGAATATATTATTATTCAAATCATTAAATATTATTATAATAAAAGAGAGAATAATAGAATCTACTTTTATAAATTGGCTTCCACAACTAGTGGGGCATTATTAAAAAGAGAATATATCATGATCTTATTATAGTACATTAAGGGCTACAAATAAGTCAAATTTTATCAAAATCGTTAGAGCCGTTTTTGAGAAATTTAGATTTTTCTCGTTTTTTGGGAACTTTTGGGGGGTAAAACCCCTTAAAAATCAAAAATTTAAAAAAATGAAAAAAAACGCCTGGAGATATGCCAGAACTACACCTACATACCAAATTTCATCAAAATCGGACCGTTGGTATAGTCTCCAGCTCTGTACACATCCTTACAGACACACGGACAGACATCACCAAAAAAAACACCTTTTTGGGTCCAGGGAGCACCAAAACAAAATATTCCCCTAAAAATATTTTTGAGTTCAGGGAGCACCAACACAGATAATTCCACTAAACATTTTTTTGGGGGTTTAAGGGAGCACCAAAACAGATAATTTCACTAAAAATTCCAATTCGAAAATTTGGACGAAAACAATACTTTCTCCATATACTACGTATAGGGTGGAGAAAGTAAAAATACAAAAATAATTGCTTCAAATTTTGAAATCAGATGTTAATGGAAATATTGAAGCTTACAGCTATTTATTATCTGTTATTTTATTCAATTGGTTGCTATGGTAATAAATGTAAATACATGTATTATTGGTTTATCATTCTAGGCCTAACCTAAGATTTTTTTCGACTAAATTTACAAAAATTAAAATAAAAAATGTTTTTATCGAAATGAATTATAGCCTATATTACTCAGGGATAGTGTAGCTTTTTATTAATAAAATTATTTTTCAATCGGCTCAGTAGTGCCAGAGATTACCCCCTACATACAAACAAACAAAAAAACAAACTTTACCTCTTTATAATATTAGTATAGACGTATTTATTAAGTGAATGTATTAAAATAGACAAACATAATTTCAATTTCACTTATAAAATCAACAGTAAAACAATTAACATCGGAATCGCTGTAAAAGAACTGAACGGTTCATTTGTACTGATCCACTTAACTGCGAATATGAAGAGGGTAAAAATAGAATAAAACCGTTTACAAAATATACGGACGAAGTACTTTAGAGAAGGCTACTGCGTCCCGTAATTAAATTTCCATTTTTCCAAGTATTACTGCATTTTTCGTTTGTCAGAGTTTTTTTCGGGGGAAAAAAAACAGCATTGCATTCCGTTTAAAAGCGATTCTAAGCCACGTTTGAAATGCAAAAAGGCTTAAACGCTTTCACAAATCACTCCGCTGTTATTGGAGGGCAGCTGTTTAGCGCTAATCCGCTGTGACACCGTTGTAGACCCTATCCCCAGGTATTTCGAAAACAAGACAGAGTTGAACCGACCGAGAGGGGCGACATCGGAGGGAGGTTTACAAAATGGCGGTAATTAGAGCCCGGATGATTGAATGTTAGCGTCAAAAAAGTGAACAAACAGAAATAATTAACTTTGAGTGTTTAATTTGACAACAGTCGTGTCCGAAGTTACAAAAATCTAGTTTATCTTGCCGCTTGAGTCCATAATTGATGCAACGTTGGTTTTTTCGTTGTTTAACTGGAAAAAAATATATTTTCTGTCACTCTAGTTTATGCATGTCAGGTTTTTCCCGGCGCGCCGTAAATGCTAAATAGAAACGACTAAGCCTTCGATAGGACAGTTTTTCCACCTGACGTGTAATTTTTTAACTGTTTCGAAAACTGCTAACGCAGTTACGTTTGTGCGCTCTAAATCCTGAAATTCTTCCGAACGAACAAGTGATCTGCTGCAAACACAATTGGACAAAACTGTAAATGCACGAAACAAAATTTAATAACAAAGAAAACGTGTTAGTAAACCGTGGGCGGATCGAGCCGGTTTTCAAGGGTGGCTGTCTCCTATCCGGAGGGGGGGGATATAGAATATTTTTTTCGAATACAGTGCTTGAAAACGTCTTTTTATACCATTTCACAAGCACCCATTTTGAATAGGAATTAAGGAATTATATGCTTTACCCAAAAATGAAATGGGTGGGATTTAGAATATTTTTTTAGAATACAGTGCTTGAAAACGTCTTTTTTAACTATTTCACAAGCACCCATTTTGAATAGGAATTAAGGAGTTATATGCCTTACCCAGAAATGGGGGGGGATTTAGAATATTTTTTAGAATACAGTGCTTGAAAACGTCTCTTTATACTATTTCACAAGCACCCATTTTGAATAGGAATTAAGGACTTATATGCTTTACCCAAAAATGAAATGGGGGGGGGATTTAGAATATTTTTTAGAATACAGTGCTTGAAAACGTTTCTTTATACTATTTTACAAGCACCCATTTTGAATAGGAATTAAGGAGTTATATGCCTTACCCAAAAATGAAATGGGGGGATTTAGAATATTTTTTAGAATACAGTGCTTGAAAACGTCTTTTTTAACTATTTCACAAGCACCCATTTTGAATAGGAATTAAGGAGTTATATGCCTTACCCAAAAATGAAATGGGGGGGGGATTTAGAATATTTTTTAGAATACAGTGCTTGAAAACGTCTCTTTATACTATTTCACAAGCACCCATTTTGAATAGGAATTAAGGACTTATATGCTTTACCCAAAAATGAAATGGGGGGGGGATTTAGAATATTTTTTAGAATACAGTGCTTGAAAACGTCTTTTTATACTATTTCACAAGCACTCATTTTGAATAGGAATTAAGGAATTATATGCTTTACCCAAAAATGAA
>JAGFPH010023923.1:0-11661 GCA_018207615.1 Philaenus spumarius
CGCCGCTTCAGGATTCGGACACAGGAGAGCCGAACCCAACGAGGCGGGGCCCGTTACAACTGGTGTCAGAAGTGGGATTCTTCAAGGAAAAAAAAAAGGTAAAACTTCATGGTCTAAAATTTTTTTGTAATAATTTTAACTAAGTAACAGATTTTTTTTGAAAAGTTTTAAATTTATATAATTAATCGAACAAATTTTTTTTTAAACAAAGCTTGAATAAATACAGAAATTAATTATTAATAAATGTAAAGTTATTAATAAAAATATATAAAATCATGCATGATAGGTTAGAAAATTTTTACTAACGTAAACGATATGCGATAGTTAACTACGCATAAAGGAAAGGCATAGTATTTGGGGCAGCTAATGCTAAACCAGATCGCTACTGGACAAATCCTAAAGTTTACGGGAGTAAAGGTTTTGCGTAATTTAAGATATGAAATGTGTTTCGCGGGAATATGCTGAGTAATATTGGGTACACGCGTCACTAATGACAATAAAAAGGTTTATGTGAAATAATTATTATTTATAAAATTAATAAATAAGTTTTAAAATAAATAAATTAAATATATTGATACAATACTAAATTACAATGGCGGACCAAATACCAATAGACGGTCAAGACTATTCGGTACAGGGGGCGTTTGATTTACTAAACCAAAGATGGAGGCAAACGACGGAAATAAATGAAACGTTAAGGGGGGAATTAAGGCAAGCGGTAGCATTTAATGAAACTTTGCAAGAAAGGTTAGCCGCGGTTGAAACAAATGAAATGGAAGTATCAAGAATAGCAAATGAAACAGTAAATTTATCAGACTTACATTTAGGTTTGGTGCCAGTGTTGCCGAGTTTTAGCGGAGAAAAAAGGGGGGAAACGGCTAAAGATTTTTTGGATCAAATGGCGGATGTCGCATCAATTAGTAGATGGAAAGACGGAGAATTAATTAAATTAACTAAAATGAAACTGACAGGTATAGCGAAACAATTCGTAAAAATAGATTTAGCGTGTCAACAAGCTCGAACATTCTATGAATTTAGGGCCGCGTTCGAACCCAGATTTCAAGAAAAATTGCCAGAGAGTTATATTTATGAACAGTTGTCGCAAACCAAACAACGGCGGGGGGAGCCTATAGAGAATTTCGCAGACAGAATTAGACACATTAATGGGAAATTAATTCGAGTAACGGATAACGAAGCAGCTAATAAGGTTTTGCGGGAAGACGCGGATCGTAGAGCACTAGATACATTTACTAGAGGATTAACAGGTGAATTGGGGAAATTAACAAAACTGAAATTTCCGAAAACCTTTCAAGAAGCAGTAACAATCGCGATCGCAATTGAAGGTGTTAACATGGAATTAACGGGCGCTGTAGGTGGTATTCAGGAGACAATAGGCCAACAATTAGATAAAATAACTAAATGTAACGGTTGCGGGAAGAATGGGCATACGTATAACGAGTGTAGATTTGTGAGACAGAATTATAGAGGTTTTGGCACACCGAGGGGATATCAAGGTGCACGACATGCGCCGCGGTTTTCACCACCACAATCGCAACAACAATATAGGCACCCCAACGCAAATCAGCAAAGTAATATACACTACAGGGGAAATTCGTTTAGGGGAAATGGAATTTTTAGGGGACATAACTCGCGGAATCAATACAATAGGCCACCAATGTTTAACAGATACAATAATAAAAGATTTCAGGACATGGGAGATAATTTTTTAAGAATAAGCAATCAAGACAGGAGTTATTACAGGGCAAATGAACAGCAGAATAAGTTGGAGTTACAAGATAATATAGGAAACGAAAATTTAAAATTTATACCTATAAATAGGACAGAAGGGGTTTATAAAAACAAGGATGTATCAATTTTGGCAAAAATTAACGGCAAATGGGGTAGAGCTTTGATAGATACGGGAGCAGAAATAAGCCTTTTGAACCAAGATGTGGCTACAAACATTTTAAAAAATGATGAAATTATGGTAGCAGGGGTGACTGGAAATATTTTGGATATCTTAGGTACACAAATCACAGAAGTTTTTTATAATGAAAACGATTTTATTAAAGTTAAATTTCACGTATGTAAATTACCACTGGAATATGCTGCAATTTTAGGAAATGATATTTTGAAGGCTAACAAAGTGATAATTGACTTAAATGAAAACACTGTTACGATAAATAAAAACGAAGTAATAATGATGGGATTTGGGAAAATAGAAACTAAGTGGCCCATAATCACAAACAACCAAAATATTAAATCACATAAAATTTTGAAGGATAACGCTGCTAAATTACAAAAATTTCAAGGAAAAATAAAATCAAATTTAAGGAATAAAAATAAATCTAAATCCAAATTATTACCTAAAGGCACTAAACCATCAAAAGATGAAATTTTAAAAGGTCAGAACGAACATTTGGAATATATTCGAAATGAACACGAAAAATTAGGCCAATCGAAAGAAGAAAAACGTGAATATAATTTATTTTGTAAAACAGATACACAGATACCAGCACTAAGTGAAGTCATGGTTAAATTTACAATTAGAGGATCTAAGAATAAAAATTTTGCTAATCCTAAAAATACTACAGAAATATTAAATCAAGACGTAATAATAGAACCAATTGAAAACCCACCATTTAATATTTTGTGCGCCAGGACTTTAATAAATTTACAAAAATCTAGGACGTGTTTTGCAAGAATTTTAAATATATCAGAAAACGAGATTAACTTAAAAAAGGGAACTTTACTAGCCAGATTAGACACAGAAATAGTAACAACGGAGGGGTCATGTAAAGTAAATATGATTTCAGAACAAAATTATAAGGATTGTGAGTATGAAACTTCGCAATTAGAGGCTAATATTGAACGGAAGTTACAACATTTACCAGAACAGGAAAAATTAGAATTTTCAAGCATGTTATTTTACTATAAAGATATATTTAACAATGAGAATAAACAATTGTCCGCTATTAAAAAAGTAGAATACCGTATCGACACAGGGTCAGCGAAACCAATTTATGTACCACCTCATAGGATTCCGTATGCGCAAAGAAGCGTAGTTAGGGAATTAGTTGACGATCAATTGAAAAAGGGTATAATAGAGCATAGTTACAGCCCTTGGAACAGCCCTATAGTTTTGGTAAAGAAAAAATCATTGAATGGGGAGGTTAAGTACAGGTTTTGTGTGGATTACAGGAAAATAAATGAAGTGATAACACCGGATGTGCATCCTTTGCCTAGAATAAGTGAGACAATAGATTTATTAGGTGGTTCCAGGTACTTTTCAGTAATTGACATGCAGGCAGGATTTCACCAAATTAATTTAACAAAAGATAGTCAAGAAAAGACTGCATTTTCTACGTCTTGGGGTCATTTCCACTATAAAAGACTTCCATTCGGCTTAAAAATAGGTCCTAGTGGGTTCCAACGAATTATGAATAATATTTTAATAGGGCTCAGAAATGAAATATGTCTAATTTATCTAGATGATTTAATTTGCTTTAGCAAAACCATGACAGAACACATAAATTCATTAGATAAGATTTTTGCCAGGTTTAAGGAATCTAATTTAACAGTAAATTTAGAAAAATGTAAATTTGGAGTACAGGAAGTAAACTATTTAGGATTCTTATTAAATGAAGCCGGCATAAGGCCAGATGAAAAGAAAGTAGAGGCGGTAAAACACTTTCCTATACCACAAACAGTTAGGAATGTACGGCATTTTCTCGGCTTGGCAGGGTTTTATAGAAGCCACATAAAGGATTTTTCAAAAATTGCAAGACCATTATTTGATTTAACTAGAGAAGGTATAAAATTTAAATGGACTACTGACTGTCAGACAGCATTTGAAACATTGAGAGATAAATTAATTACGGCACCAATACTTAAATATCCAGATTTTACAAAAGAGTTTATTTTAGCAACAGATGCATCAAAGGAAGGGTTAGGATGTGTTTTATCTCAGGAAATCGATGGCAAAGTTCACCCGATTGCTTTCGCTAGTAGAGTGTTACATAATGCTGAGAAAAATTATGACGCGTCTACTCTGGAGATGTGTGGGGTTGTATGGAGTTGTAAACTTTTTAGGCCATATTTGTTAGGGAGAAAATTTAAAATCATAACAGATCACAAAGCATTGTGCTATTTAACTTCTTTAAAGGACCCAACAAGCAGAATTTTACGATGGAGTTTAAAATTGTCAGAATTTGATTATACAATAGTACATAGACCTGGAAAATTACATACTAATGCAGATGCTTTAAGTAGGAATGTAGGGCTAACTAACGTAAATTTAATACAGAAAGAATTTTTGCCAATAATAGACTTAGATGAAATTAAGAAAGCACAAATAAAGGACGAGGAATGTCAAATTTTAAAATCACGTAAAAATTATAAAACAAGCCCAGAAAAAGTAATCTATTTTCAATCAGGAATAGAGAAATTAATTGTAATACCAAAATTATTAAGAAATAAAGTAATTGCATTACATCACGACCTAATTACGGCAGGGCATGCGGCGGTTAAGAAAACTTTGTGTAGAATAAAACAAAAATTTTATTGGCCTAATATGGAGGGTGACGTCACGAATTATGTCCGCGCTTGTAAATCTTGCGCTCAGAGAGTTGATTACGGTAAATCAAAAGCACCTCTGGGTGACATTTTTACAGAACCGGACTTACCATATAAGGTCATAGCCATGGATATCGTGGGCCCTTTACCAATTACTAAAGATAAAAACAGATATATATTATCAGTAATAGACCATTTTACACGACATGCAACATTTATCCCAATAATAGAACAATCGGCAGAGGTCATAGCCAAGGAATTAATGTCAAAAATAATATGTCTTCACGGAATTCCAGAAATTATAATAACTGATAGGGGTTCAAACTTTACTTCTGAATTAATGCAAAACTTATGTAAATTACTAGGGATTAAACGAATTTTGACAACACCGTATCATGCAATGGCCAACGGACGAGCGGAGCGAACACATAAAACAATATGTAAAATGTTATGTCATTTTTTAAATAATAATCAAGACAATTGGTCAGAAATTCTACCTTACGTAACTTTAGCATACAATACTCAGGTACATGAAACGACAAATTATACACCTTTTGAACTACTCTATGGACGTAAAGCTAGTATACCGTTAGAATCAACATTGAAAATTACTGAAGACACTTTTATTTATGACAATTATATAGAAAACGTTAGATCACATTTAAGCGAGGCATATGGTAAAATGAAATTATATCAATCAAACCAATTTGACAAACAAAGGAAAAATTATAACAAAAATACTAAACAAAATCAATACTCAGTGGGACAATACGTGTATTTATATACGCCTGCATTGAAACGACACAGAGTAAAAAAATTAACTAAACTTTGGCGTGGGCCATTTGTAATTCTGAAAGTTCTGTCAAAATTTAATATTATGTTGAAGGTCAGAAATCGTGAAGTATTGGTTCATGTAAACAGAGTTAAACCATGTTTGGAAGTAAGCAATGGCAAATTGCAACCAAAAAGTAGGAAAACTAGGGGAAATAGGCGGTCAAAAAATGCCACAATCAACGATCTAGGACAAAATTTAGGAATAGGGACCTTAACAACGGATACCACGGGTACAACAGCTACGAACGCCACTAATGATGTAACTATACCTGATATTCATGCAGCCAGTACAAGTGCCATAGTACCAGCACTCATACAACCGCAAGGTAGGCCAATTCGAATTAAAAAGAAGCCATCTCGTTTTCAAAGTTATGATTTATCGTAAAAAGACAAAGACAGAAAGAATACAATAATAATAAGTTCATTAATATAAATATAAAAAGTAGAGTTGATTAGTGACAGAAGTGCAACTCCAATGTATCATGGTGAATAGGTAACTATATGGGACCTGAATTACCTAATGGAACACCCTTTATATGAACACAACACTGTAGGGATTCGTTTAAAATGTAAACATAAGAGGAAAATTAAATTGCTAACAGTAATGATGTAACATGGAATAACAATAATAATTAATCGAAATTAATTAAAGTTTCAAAAAGAATTAAACTAAATACAAAGTTTTTGTTAGGCTAAATGTTTCAATGCATTCAATCAGAACATAACATAGGCAGAGCTAGATTGACTCGCAGAGCAACGGATGTTATCAGGTTACTTTGCTGACTGCGTAAACAAACTAGTCGACTCATAAGACCTTGAAGCGATTGTAACACAGTTTAAAATTATCATTGGACAGGAACAAAAACTTTGGAATAAATTGATTTTAAAGTACTTTATACATTAAATAAAAACAATATGCACTTAGATAATGTTATTAAACATCATTAGGCATCGTGTAAAATTGTTTTAAGTAAAAAATAATCTTTTTTTTAATAATTAAAAATAAATAACGTTTTTGGGGGTTGTAAATTATTACTAGCCTTGAAAAATCAACGATGAGCAGTGCTGCTGGGACTTTGCATAGCTTGAATTGTCATGTAGGGTTCGAAATCGAATTAAGTAGGTTTGGAACACATACTTATATGACAAAGTAAAGGTGTAAATTCTCCTAACGGCATAAGTATCTCAAAAAGGTGATCAGAAGGACACACATAGGGTTGTAGACTAGAAGAGTCTTTAAGAAGGTTATTTTTAATAAGGGTTAAGGGTAGAATAATGATTAAATTTTTATCTATTAAATAAATAAAGTTTTTTTTGTACTATTACAAACTTTAATAAAAGTTAAAAGTAATTCATAAATGTTTTTAAGGAAATGTTTTAATGAAAAATATTTTTTTTGTTTTATAAACATTTGTAGTTAAGAAACTAAAGGATTTGTATGCTGTGTTAAACTAAAAGAGTGATTCATAAAATTTGACTTTCACGCATAAACAAAGGAATTCAGAATAGTTAATAAATATTGGAATGTTTTGTCTATTGAGTATGACATAACAAAATAATGAAGGAAAATAATAAAATGAGGTCAATAAATATGGGAAAAAGTAAAATTTATTTATACACTTATAGGAAAATTTTGAAAATGGAAAAAATGTCAGTTAAGTGAAATGATAATAAAATGTTACGTTTTTTATTCAACGAGTATAGAAAAATGGTTTACGAGTAAAACTGAAAAAGTTAAGAGGTATAATAAATAAATAATTTAAGAAGTTTTGTAAAATAGACTATAATTGAAAAAGTTAAGTGGAGTTATGACTTGTTTAAATGGAATTAGGGCAATTTCAGTATTGATAAGGAAGACAGATATTTAAACGTGTTATAGGAGTACTTAGAAATAATATTGTTTTGCTTATGAAATAAGGTGGAAAAATGATAAGGTATATTATAAAATAAAAATATATAATTGTACAAGTTTATACAAGTTAGAAGTTTAAGCGGGTGAATGTTATTTTAATTTGTTGGAATGAATATACACTAATTTGAACTTTGTCTTATATAAGGGTAAGTTAACAACCCTTCTTAATTTCCAGCACTTGCCACATTTCTATGCCTATCCACCTACAATTTTCACACTTCTAGACAATGTAATTTAAATTCATGTATAGTCCGGACAATAAGTTTAAATAAAATAAAATAAAATTGTAATGTTTTTTTTTGCTATTTCGCTATTGGTATGAATGAATGAATATAAATGTTTAAGGTGAATATTAATCTTTGATCATGAATATTGATAAATATTATATTATGATTGTTTTTGTAGAATTTAAATGATAAATGATTAATGGGAAAATGTGTTGAATTGTTACAAATAAATCAAAATAGTGCTACTTCATTAAAAATGTATAATAAATGAAATATGTAAATCATGTGATCGACGAATATTCTTATATAAATAAGTGAGATTATACAGTAATGGTGCGACGTGTTAAACAGTTTAAGATGTATCAAAACATTAAGATATGGACAATTCATTCAATTAAGAGTGTACTACGTTATATAGAAAAGTGCGACGAATAAAAATGTTTTATGATAAGATTAATAATGAGGAAATAAATGTGAAATATTACGGTTATTATTTATGTTGAAATAATAAGTAATGCGGATTAAATAACTATTTAGATATAGTAGACGACGGAAGCCGTCAAAGAATGTCTTCGAGATAATTATGTATTGCAAACATGTGCAAATAAGAGGTTTTATACAGGAATTGTATGAAATGTGGATTTTACATCAAGGAATTGAGTAAAATAATGTACAAATGCGATAGAGAGCTATTTTTAATTGTAGGAAGGATGTAGACGATGTGATTAAAATGTCAAAAAAAAGAGGGGGTGAGTTATGACAAAATTTGTTAAAAATATATTAGTAATTAACGTCATGGGGTGGAAAGCAAGATTATTTTTAAGTTTCAATTATAAATTATATACTGCATTTTTAATGTAAGTCAGAAGTGCCGATTAACGTGTAGCTTCAATATTATTCAGCAAACGTAGATAAAATTGGATTAGTCACAATATAAAAAGGTTCATAGAATTAATTGTTGATGTGAGAATTTGTCACGAATGATTCAGAATTAACAGGATGTCGCATTGCTGACATGCTGGGAATTATAGCAGTCTAGAAGTTCACAGGAAAACTGTGCACGTGCAAAAATGTGCAAACTTGCTAAACCACTGAAGCAATGCTAGACTTTACAGTTTTAATTTAACATTAACTAAGTGGGTATAACTTGAAATATCAACTAACTTAGAATCAGAGGAGGGGGTAACTGTGGATAATCCACAATATTGTAGTTAAACTCTATAAGCCTTTTTATCTTACGTTGTTGTTTATTTTAATTTAATTTTCAAATGGAGTTAATACGAATTACTATATTATTAATAATGTTCACATCAGTAGATACAAAAAAAAAAAAAAAAAAAAGGGGGGGAATAGTTTTTGAAAGATTAACAGATGTATTAGTAACAAGATCTGAGTGGACAATTGTGATAGAATTTAACATTTCAGAATTAATAGATGAAATTATATTGTTGAATGAAGCAGTAGTAACTGAAGAAATGTTTTTTTTAACAAATAACAAATGAGTCATTGGGGGATTTGAAAGAGATGAATAAATATAATTCAAATAGAGTCAAGTTAGATAGATTACTGCTGCACATTCAATGGAAGAAAGAAAATAATTAAAATTATTAGAAATGTCAGTTGGACAATGTAAGGAGAATGTAGTGTAATAACAATTGTGTTAATATATTATGTATACAAAAAAAATATCATGTTTAACAAATGGAACATTTAGATGTTGTTTAGATTCTCGGAAACAAACAGAAGTACGGTGATAAATATAGGACAGAAAGAAGAAACAAAATGGGATCTACAGGACTTAAGGATTAGAATGTGACCTGAGAAGGCCGTCTCATAAGCTGCCATGAGTAGAGATATTTCTGTTAATCTAATAATTTTGTTTTACAGGTTTAGAATAGGAAGGGTTGATAAATTTTTGAATTTTGAAGTATAAACAAATAATAATTAAGTAACAAGTTTCACATGAATGGAAATAATGTCATAAAAGAATAAGTTAACTTATATAATGAAATAGTAGGACAATGAAATGAAACAAAGTGTTAAATTATTTGCATAAAGGGATGAATGAGGAAACCTGTCCCAAGTGAAATATCATAATTGCTTCACAATGCGTGATATAGTAGCGTTCAAAACACAGGGGAATAATAGACAAGCGAATTTTTTTTACAACTAATCTAAAACTTGCAATTTTTTTTCCATAACAATATAAAAATTTTGGAAATACAGGTTTCAATTCATGGTTCTACAGGTAATGAGGGTTTTTAAGATATTTTTTTTAGGAAATGTTATAAAAGTAATTGAGATAAACGTAAATGCAATTAAATTGTTTTAAATGATAACAATGAAATCTATGAAATATCTGAAAAGTTTGATGAATTGAATGAGTAATTAATAATTTGAAATTTAAAGAAAAATGATATGTTGTCATGTAAATGGACTTTTACTCATAATAACTGTTTTTTGTTAATAGTAAAATAATGAGGTGTGGAGAGAGGGAGTCGATTCACGAGCATATATGAGAAACAGACACAATCACATTCTTGATACCATGTGGGCGACTTACGAGTTTGGAACTGACCAACCAAACTGCTGTTGGAATCTCCATCTGCTAGGAGATAGAATCCAACGCACTCTAACAAACAACTGCCACATGAGTACAATTTTGCAAATATAATGATTAAAATGAAGTGCCTGTTCAAAGTTTTACATTTTTATATGTTATACCAAATTCTAAGCACACTTTTAAGCTATAAGCTATATCTCTATTAATTAATACATTAAGTTGAATTTATAAGGATGTGATGGGTTTGAAATGTTAAACAAGGATTTTTTTACTCTTTTATATTTTTTTAATGATGTTAAATTAAGTAAAATTTTTGATATACAAACATTAAAATGTTTTTTTTTCAAAACAACTTTTCATTTATCACAAGAAATAATAATTTTTTGGTACAAAACATTTTTACTCTACATAAATACAGTTTTAATTTAAAATATTATTACAAATAAAATATTACATATAATAATAATAACTAAATGTCTATTGATTTTTAAAGAAATTTTTTTTTGATCAACCATTAAAAAGATTAGCAATGATTTTTTTTTATTTTTTGACAATGGAGGGGAATGTAACTGCTTTATGCCTTTTGGAATAGCTTATTTTATTTTTGGTTTCTTTTCAACAAATAAGACAAAAGGGGGAAAGTATAAATTGATAAATTCAGGGGGCTTTGTGGGATACAAATTTTGAGTTGTAAATTAAGGGGATAAAAATAAAAGAAAAAGCACAAGGTATGCTGTTTTACATAATCAGTTTTCCACACGGAATGGGCTGTCTACAGGTCGCCTCATTTGTAAATTTCTTTGTAATGTTTGTAATCTCACTCATACAATATGTAACTTCACTCATTTAAATCATGTCACCTTGATTTTGATGGAAATAAAACTACAATTAGTGAAACTTGTTATTATAGTGTTTAAGTAGTTGGAGATTTAGAATTAAGTTTACAGGTTTATGTTTTTCTACAATTCTTTCCTGCTAACATTGGGCAGCTTTGTAAAAATGTTTTTTTCTTATGAAGATTGGATTTATTATATGCAATTAATAGCTACATTTGGTGATATAAATGAACAATGTTATTTTGGGAGTTGTACTAAAATAATGTGCAACTTACCTTTGTGTTATTAGGATTAAGTACTCTCTGTTGGTTACCATGAACGATAATAATTGTTTAAAATGTTTACAAATTGAATTTGTATTTTTTTTTACATTGTTAAATTGAATAGTTATATTTTATATTTTTGGATTTTGAGAAAATAGTCTCAAATGGCTTAATGTCATAATTTTTTTTTAATAACCTAATGTTTAGTATATAACAAATTACAAGTAGACCAAAGCAAGCATTTTTTTTTTTAAAAAAAAAAGGAAATGAAAATGATTAACGTCGTGAATTGACTAAGAGTTGGGTGTCTCAGTTTTGATTTTGATTTTTAATTAAGTTTTTTTTTGGGTAATAAAAATAGCCAATGTTTATTTGTTTTTTTTGTTAGAATCATTTTTGACATTGTGAGTTGGGGGGGGGGGGATTGAGTCCTTCCCACCGCTCACCAGAG
>JAGFPH010023924.1:0-11660 GCA_018207615.1 Philaenus spumarius
ACCAAAGTGTAATGCATTGAATCTTAAAAGCCGAAGATCAAGCTTATTCAAGTTGGCTTCAGACGGAATATCTTTGGCTAGTCCAGGTCTAAATGCTAATCGATATTGAGCAAGTTAAAGTCTAGTCACATGTTGACGGCTGGAATATGGTGTCTTCAAAGGAAGATTATTTAAAGAGAATCCAAAAGTTCCCTTTGGATAAAATAATGGATATGTAAATGGTTCCACACGATTGTCAATATTTTTCATTGTAACCAATGATTTTCCTCGTTGACGAATAACTAATTCATTTTCAGGGAGACTTTGATCGGCGTTTAGTGTGACAACAGCACATACATCATTCTGAACCGGAATATTAAATTTCCTATGATCAACGTTATCAGGTATAGCAAAAAGCAGTTTAATATAAGGACTAAGGAGCCTGTTTTCCTTCTGCGATAGCAAGATTATTTGCTTCTTCTTCTACTTCCCGCATCATCATGAAACCATGTACAAAAGGATTTACAGATCTTAAAAGAAGTGCCAATAAATTCAAGAGATCTTTGTTGATGCCATGATTAATGGATGGGATTGTTTATTCTTTCACTAACAGCATCTTCATTATCTAAAAAGTATATCTGTCCATATTGAGGCCGTTCAAATTCACCTTCAGAATTTTGACTTGGGTGAGCTGCAATATTGAGTTTGTGATATACTTGACCGCTTGCTATGTAGCTATATATACCTCGATTATTGATGGTACGATCATCATCTACAGTGAAGGAAGCCAAGGCATAACATGCATTTAAATTACGAATCCTTTTATAGAATATACCAGAAAGTGGATGTCTTCGAAGGAAAAGTCGCACTAACTTGTTTGGAAATTCTGAATGTACAATGTCGATCCTACCATGCAAGCAGCATTCTCCAAAGGAATCAGGATGAGTGTTATTTTTCACTCGTTCCTCTGGAAAATGCAAAGCTGTACAGTGAATGCAACTTACCCTAAAAGGTTTTAAACTATGATAAGAAGTATTAATGGTTGTAGCTATTTTGTAAATACTTAAGTGGTTCAATCTGAGAGCTTCTAGACGCCTATCATGTCTTCGGCGATCTTCTTCCAGCCTTTGTTGGCGACTATCAATAGTCTCGACTGCTCGTCTCTGAGATGCTTGTTTAAACATTTTTTGAAGCCGCTGATTTCTTTCAGTTATTGATTCTTCTGTGCGTCTTAGATTAGCATAATTACGCATCCGATTTAATCGGTTTGAGTTCACAGCAAAGTTATTATTTTGTTTTTTTCTTTTATGATCAGCCTCTTGGGAGTAATAATCATTTAAGTCACTTATAATCTCAGCTATTCTCTTCACACTTTTTGATTTTGCTACTCGCCCAGGTCTAACTGATACTAAAACAGTTTTTTCTTGTGCAGTAATAATATTTCTTGATGTGCCATGTTTTTTATTAATAACTTGTTCGATTTGCTCTTGAGATTGTATTGTATAGTTAAACATTATTTTTTTAGGACACCTACCTAAACGTGACCGAGTCTCATTTTGTGAATCACCAACAGGGGTCATTTCAAAAGAATCCTGTAAAACATTGATTTTGGGAAATGACAACTCAACCGAAGTAGAAATAATTGGAACATTGAGTATTTTCAAAAATTTATTAAAAATAGTAATTGTATCCCAATTTAAAAGTGTTCCATATATTTTTTATAGAAAAAGATCCAATGAATTCATACATGCAACTAAAAAAATTATTAATATAATATTACAAAGTTATTAGGTCAGGAAGAAAAAATGTTTCAGTAATGGAAACCAAAATCCAAATTTAGGCCTACATAACTTGCAGCAGTATTTTTGAATTTTTTTAAAAATTATACAAAAGTTTTGTAACTTAGTTTTAAATAGAAGGGCATAAAAATATTTAGGGCCTATCAACTTTAAAAACTTTTTTCAGAAAACATCAGTTTTTATGTTCCTACTATAAAACGGCTAACAAAAACATAGGCTTGCATACTTTGAAAGGAGAATTAAGAATATTAGGAATATTTATTTTAATCGAAAAGTATATTATTTGAAAATATGTAATTTTAGAGAAGAAATCTTATAATTGAACTGTATAATTTAAAATTAAAAATACATTTATTCTTATAAGAATATTTCACTTTGTTTCACTAAATTAGAGCAACGCGTAAAGAAATAACAGAATATATTGACGCATGCGCAATAGATAGTAATTTAAACGTAGTGTCATATAAACCTATGCTAAGTTCAAAAGTTTTAACAGTCAAATCAGACTTGGGCGCAATAAATTGTCTGTATTGAACGAAAGAAATTGAATAGCCTCCAAACACTAAAACAGGATTACCTTATATCAATCGAAAATACAGATTCTGCTCATTATTTTGATATATAGGTATTAATACAATTGTAATGCCCCACTGCCGATATTTAAGATTTTAAAACGCCTTGCAACTCTGTTTAAAACAATTAATTGTGCCTTCTGCCGCTTATGTTTCAGAAATCATCCAAAACTATATTACAAAATTGACTATTTCAATAGGTCTATCAATTTCAGTAAAGTTGTACTTTCTTCTAAGAACTAAAATTGTGAATCAGGGCTAAATATATTAAAAATAATTGCAGGATTAATCATAACCTCAAAGAGCTTTGATGCTTTAGAAATCGAGTTATATTACAAAATTGTATATACCTATTTCAATACCGTATCAATTTCGACCAAGTTTTATTTTCTTCTAACAACTTAAATTGTAAATTAGGCTTAAATATATTAAAAAATAATACCAAGAATTACCTCAAGGAATACACAATTTACTATCGTTTTAGGGCAAGTTGTCTTTCTTCTGACAAATTGTGATTCAGTAGGAAATATATCCTGTAGGGGAAATGTTAAACGAAAAATTAATTAAATGATTTTAAATTTATATGATTTCAAATGAAATTTTGTGAAATTAAACCTAAATATAGTATTAATTATTGGAGGATGAATTTCAATAATTGTAATTAATAATAATTTAATTTTTCTAAATTTTAATTGTATTCCATGAACTAAATAAGCACAAAAGAAACTTTCAAACTGTAGCCTATTTTTACATTAATATTATTATATTACTTACGTGGAGTATTAAACAGTTTATATAACAGACTATAATTATTTATTTAAAACAGGAAATTATTTATTACAATGGTAGTGAGGAACTAACAGTTAGTGAAATGGGACTATAGGCCTATTTTTGGTATTAATTATTTTAAGAACATATGTTAAAATTCCTTTGTTAAGTGAAAACTTATTTTACTGCTTTCTTAGTTACAGATCTAGTTAACTTTATTTATTTCTTCTTCTCCTATAGGCTTCACTGCAATGATGACTGAAATTAAAAGGCAAAAAGAGACAATTAGCGAGTTTTTGCAGATATAAACCTAGCGCATTCAATTCCTGGCGTCAAATAACCCCTATTAAAATTTCCTTTGTTAAGTGAAAACATCTTTTACTGCTTTCTTAGTTACAGATCTAGTTAACTTTATTTCTTCTTCTCCTATAAGCTTAACAGCTGTGATGGCTGAAATTAAAAGGCAAAAAGAGACAATTAGCGAATTTTTACAGATATAAGACCTAGCGCATTCAATTCCTGGCGTCAAACTACCCCTATATGCAAATTTTCGTGAAAATCGTTAGAGCCGTTTTAAAGTTTGGATACATACAGAACTCCCTCGTTTAATAGTATAGGATATATGCCTACTAAAAAGAATGCTGTTTAGTAGATTTCATTAAACTAGCAATTACTTTAAAGATACTTAAATAACAACTTAAATATTGCGAAAGTTAAGAATTGTTCCAGTTTAACAGAATGATGTATCACATTGATTGTTGGTTCTCATACGATTCATAATTTTATTTTTTTATTAATTAGGCAACATTATAGTTATAATATTACACAACATTGTATACTATGTAGGCCTACTTTTCAATATTTCTGATTATTTTTAAGAATACATTTTAATTATAAGAACTGTTTTAGTGTTTTGTATATTTACTTTAAATAACTGAAACTAATAACTATAAAAGTGACAAATATTAAAACTTTTTAAATTTACTTTGACTTTTTTGAATAAAATAGGTCCAGCCTTATTGAAAAATAATATAATTCTATTAGGCCTATATGCAAAATCCCGAAACAAGTAAGGAACGTGCTACATTTTTAAGAGTTGCCATCTCTTGCGTGGAAGTAGGCCTAGTATAGTGTTATTATTTTGTTAATTAATTTCAAAGCAGAAATTTTAATTCAATGCCATTTTATTACGCTAAATATTACAATGATTTGAAACTATTTATTATCTCATCAAACACACTGTAAATACATGTTGCTTATTAAACATATGAAACTATTCAATACTAAATTATCTTAAATAATATTTGTATATTAAATACATTACTCTAGTAATCCAAACACAGTTTATATAAATCAGTTTTTGAAATAAATCGGTTATTGCTAGGATATCATACATTTTCGTCGACTGTACGAATGAAAAAGTGATAATAATAACTCAACTGTTGTAAATGTTTTTTTTTTTTTTTTTTTTAATAATGATTCATTTATTCATCACCAAACAAATACAAATATTAACAAATTAACAAAATCAAAAATAACACAATTCCTTCTTAACTTAAAAACAAAAATGTACAAAATAATAATAAATTTAAACGTATGCCTAGTATGAATAAATGATATAGGGGTCTCCTAGGCATTGCCTGATTGAGACTTCCAACTTTTCTTTTGCTATTAAAAGAAAATGAGAAGGAAATAAATGAGTTCAGTGTCGTCGTGTAACCAGCTTAACAAAATTAAAGTGCAATATTTAGAAATTATAAAATACAAAAGAAACATTAACTAGCCTATTTAGTCAATAAATTAATTAATTAACACCTGCAAGGTTTTCAATATACAAAATACAGGATTCGTACCATTAGAAATTATTATTAGAGCCAACTTGCGTCATTCCACAATTTTGATAAAAGATTCAATATCCTCAACAGAAAAAAGCAATGTCTTGACATCTCTCAAAAACCCTGCCAACAGATCATTTTTAACATACAATGAAACAATATTGTAGAGACGTGGAGCATTAAAAGTAAAAAAATGTCTGTATAAAGTAAGTTTGGGTTTTGGCACGAGCACTTTATTACTGTTTCTTAGAGTGTAAATGCTGCAAAAATTGTTCTGAAAACAATTATTTTTCGCTCTGAACAGCTTTAAAATTTTAAAAATGTACATATGCCTTAGCGGTAAGATTTTTAATTTAGAAAAAATAGGCCAAGAGTGTTCGAGCCTAGATTTCCTCGAGATCACTCTTACAATAAAAGTTTTATTAAAGTTTTAACATTAACTTGGTTAGTTACTGATAAATGGTTTGGGCGCAATAAACCAACGGTTGACGTGCAAGGACACAATCTTCAAGGAGGAGAAGACAATTTTCATATACGTCTTTCATAAAGGCTTTAATAAATAATTATAAATTGAAAAGTTATATCAAATGAAAGCCATGTATTTTATAATAATACTACATTCTATAGAGAAAAGGTTTGTAGTCGTTATTTAATTCATACAATTCTTATCTTATTTTGATTAAAAGTTTGCTGGTGTCTTAATTATTGCTTCTAGGTGATGCTATGTTTCATTAAGTTTTTCAAAAGAAGAACTGACTGAAACAATTAAAATGTTTCGCATAAAAACGTGTTCACTAGCTAAGCAGTTAAAGATAAACCAAAGAAGAGAAAAATTGTCAACAAAAAAGGATCCAACGAGAACATAATACTACGCGTTAATGTGGAACATAAATTATTATCTTTGTCTGTTACTATAATAATGGTATTTATCTTACCGGGGGAACATCAATGTGGTGTGGTAGCGACATGAGATACGTCAATTCAATTTGTCTTTTCTTTGTTCTATAAGTAAAATTATTATTAGATTTATTGAGTAGAATAGGTTTTAAACTTTCATAATTTAATTGTTATTTGTTTATAACGATTTAACGGAAATCAAACCCAAATCAGAAGGAACTTTTTTAAGCTTCTGGGTAAACTTGACTGTCGTATTTTATCTTAACAATGACAAATTTAGAAATGTTACTAATAATAAAATAAATTACTGTGAAATTTACTAAAGGAATGTATTAGTAGACTTTCGTAATGTTTAATTTAGAGCCCAATATTTTATGAAAGAGTAAATCTTTAATTTTGCTTACCTAAGTTAATAAGTTTTACAAATTACATAGTTCTCAAAAAAGCCTGGAGAAAAGTTATTCTTTACAAAAGCTAGAATAATTAAAGATAACATACGTTGTTATGTTACATTTTGTTACTGAGCATTAGTTCAAATCTTGTAAATTATACCTTATAAACGGAAGAAAAACAGCCAAGAATTGTTTTCACGTAGCATATACAATTAACTATATTTAGTGCATTGACTAAATATGTGTCTCATCAAATTAAAACAAAATTGAACTAAAGAGTCTTTAATTTTCAAAGTTTCATAACTGAAGTGTTAGAAATTCTAATATTAAAAAATAATATTATTTTGCCTACATAGCATTTAATTTATTTATAATTTTCTTTTATTTCTGTAAATTTACAAAACAATAAACGAGAAACTCTTTTGTAATTTATACTAATAACAAATTCCAAGGAAACTGAATTTGATTTGTATTTTTTATCATCGCTCCTTTTGAACAGCAATAGACAATTTATACAAAAAATAAATTCTAAAACGTCTTACTTAATCAAAAAATAAATACGTAAATCAGAAAGCAATAACCAAGATTCTGAAATGTTTAACAGGTCGTCTATTTTTAGTTTTGAAATTATTTAAGATATATAGGATCTTATAATATCTAAAATTGTATAAGCTAGTTAAATAACAGTTTGCGTCCTATACGTGACATTAGCAAAACAGCATAGAAAACATAAAACAAATAAATTTAACTAAAAATAGCGTTTTGACAAATTGTAGAACGCTTAAAGTATTTGCTTGGATCAGAATTGCATTTCCACCTCATTATACATTTCAATTGTGCAGTTCACGCCGAGACGCGAACAAGACAAAATAATGAGGTTGACAGATGAAATAATTAGCGGAGACAATTTTAGCAATGATGATTGTTATTTTGGTCTATCAAAGTGTTTAGATCCGCACCTACGCTCTATGAGTACAATTTGGATTGTGTCCAGAGGAGTCTAGTACGCATCATTAGATCTTCTTGCATGCAGCCAGCAACATCAGCATAATTGAACGCCTTACTAACATTACTTTATTTGACATGCCGCCTGCACGCAACTCTATTCTGTTCTATTAAGATGTTAGTGCGCGCCTCTTCTTAACGCCCTTATATGGTAATAATTAAACAATTATTGTTGCAATACCACCTCATTTCCAACTTTTCATTTTACTGGATACATGCTAACAATTTAACACGTTTGACGAATCAAGTTTTTTCATATCCCGTAGTAAACATCCACGTTATTATTAAAAACTTTTATTCTGTATTTTTTTATCATTTCGTTTAACAATTCATGCTGTGTATTAATATTTAATTATAATATTACCAACCCATGTCCAGGCATCGAAAGAAAAGCGTCCCCTAGTGTAACGATTGATGTTTCGTGTAAAAATGTTGACATCAACCGCCAAAACACAATTAAATAATAATAATAATAAAAACGTGAACATTATAATACAAAAAAAAAAAAAACACATGATGAACTTACACATAACTCTAATAATAATGAATAAATACACATAGTATTCGATTGTACATAATAATAATAATAATAATAAAATTACTCATATTATTGTTATCCTAAATTAATAAATTTGAAAAAAATACTATGTTTAAAAAGTAGTAAGAGCCTTAAGGATAACACAGTATTATCAAAGGTGCTATTTTCTCACAGTTTCTTATTAGAAACTCAAATACCCAATTCTTAATTGTTAGGTAAGCAAACAGACTTATAAAATTGGATTTTCTAAAAGCAGATTCTTTCATAATTATATTTAATAAACACAAGAAACAAATTCAACGAAATAAAATTTATTAAAATCAGAAGAGTTGATCCACACTTCAAAAAACTAATAATATTAATAATAATAGTCACTTCTGTAAAGTAAAACAACAGTTGTAAATAAAACAACAATAAAATTGTGTTAATAGTTTTTGACTGCTGTTTTGAACATCTAAAATAAATGTTTTTAATTAAATAGCTACCATTATGCACTCTCTTATTAGTTTTGATTTAGCTACAAAATGGATTCAAATTTTTTACTAAAATGTAAAATGGTTGTTAATAAATTAATAAATAGGAACCGTTCCTGAGATAAAGTTAAAATAATTTGTTTAATATATTATATAGATTAAAATAATTATAAAAAATGTTATACTCTATGGCTACATTTTTTATAATAAACATTATATAAACGTTCAACATAAAATATGGCGCATATAACAACTAAGTTGGCGTGCGAAACACTCAGGGATCTCCTATGGGGTATATATTTACTATTTTTGTACTTTCATTCAATTTATGAACAAATTCAAATAATTTTAAAATTATAATTTTATTGAGATTAGTGGTTGAAATACATATGAAACCCTAGCATCTAAGTAGACTAGAGTGGTTAAAAGTGTAGACCTAACATGTAATACTCAAACTAAACGTAAACCTAATATCTCATCGAACCTCGTTGAAAATAGTTGCATAACACGTGCGATTTCTTAGTTCTGTGGCATAAAACAATTAGTATTTGCTTCTCCTCGTGGGCTGCTGAACGAAGTGAGTAGGGAGCGGAGCCCTCTAGTGAAACAATAAATAAATCAAAAGTAATATGCATAAAAGTTATTATACTTAATATGAATAGTAAAAAATAAAATCATTTTCGAATTCACATATCTCTAATTAAATATAGGCTAATAAAGTACTATTTGTATCTTTCTTACGTCTGTCACATAACGTATTTTTAAAATGTGTTTGGTCTTTTGTTTAATACATTTAATTTATATTAATGTTTTTAGGAGAGATGATTTTTAATGTTGGGGTGACTCGTCGAAAAGCGTAATATGATACATAAGAAACCGTAATAAAGGTACTTTACCCTACATAATACGTTGCCTAAATTATACATTTGTAAGGATGGATGTTTTCCGAAACATGTAAATACTAAAATAATACAATGTTTGTAAATGGCTGATTGTGTAATCATGTCAATCATATAGTATTTGCTACTTGTAAAATCAGGACTATATTTGTTTTTAAATATTATATCAATAATATAATAAATACAAATTGTACATAGGTGATAGATGTTTGTAATTCGATGACGTCATGAGGTAAACCACTGTAATTATTAACGTAAAGAATTTCAGTTTCTTTTCTTAGTAAAACGTTGCATAAGAGAGTTAAATATAACCTATCAGACGAAACTCAAAGACTAGAATTCGCATAAAGCAAGGCACATCTGTCGAGGCCTTTACATATCATGCAGATGCTTAGAACACCATGTCCAATAAATAGTGACCCACCAAGACGCACCAATAACATCAAGAAACACTAATTGTATTTCCCTCAATGACAATCTAAGCGTTTCAGTGTGTCGTAGTTAGCTGCATCTAAAACGTCAAATAAATAAATCGCCTGCGTAGACACCTTACAACGTAATGTCTGGTTTGACGCACCGACAATTTACGCGCGAGTGGGCGAGGGTGGACTGATGAAGTAGGCAGTAAAAGTATTATATAGAAAGTTATTACTTTGTTGCAGAATGTAAAATGGTTGAGTGAAAATTGTAATCGATTTTTTGGCAGGTCATACGAAAATCTGTTTTATAACATTGATAGTTTAAAACCAAGAAGTACAAAAATTATACGGATTCTGACAAGGATCAAATACACATCCTTTTGAATTCACAAGCCAACTGTGAAATTTGTAATTATTTGATTTATTTTTAGAAATAACCTTATCTAATAATTCAAACTAAATAATAATCATTTTTAAATTTTTGCCAATATTTTCGAATAAATTGAAAATAAAACTTTGATGTGTGTAGAAAACAATTTCGAAAGTGATTGTGATACATTTCGTAGCGGAATACCCTTAGTACACTACTAAACAAGTTTGTATATATATAATTGTTTTTTGTCAAAAAATGGTTAATTGTTAATTAATTTTTAATTGTTTTTTGATCGACAAATTTTTTGGCGCAGGTACCAACTTTATAAAAAATACTATCAATGCCAATTTTTATTAGTCTTAAAAAAGCAAAATCTTTCCATTTAAAATACTCAGCTCAGCTGATGCAAATATTTCAGTGCAGGTAAAATAATAATAATATATAGTTATTTCCCCTAACAGCTGTTTTATAAAGATGTTATGCAATAGTCATTTCAGTTATTTTAGCAACCTATAAATAACAAAATAAAAAACAGATTGAAATTGTTTAATATTTTTGCGAATAACATATTAAACACATACATAAATAGAAAAATTATAATACACGAATTTATTACGCGACTTCAGTTAATACATAGCATAACACATCTGTTTATTCTTATTAAATAAAAACTTAAAACAATAGATTATGTTAGTTAGACAATAGTTTTTCCTAACCTTATTTAAATATTTTAAAGTTGTTTTAAGCGACAATTAATTGGGTACAATTTATACGAAGCATATCAAACACAACCACAGCTTTTTCAAATCTGAATAAGTTGATTAAAACAGTCATTATAATGGTGTGCATATACTTAGCATTTAGGTTTGTATAGGCCTGAACCATCCTTCAAACCAATGCCAAAGAAAAACTGGTATGTGTAATGAAGTATATTTTTAGAAGAAACAAAGAAATATAATGTGTTTTATATTTAATGAGAAATGTTTACGTTTGGTGTGAATTTACTTACTAATATTAACCGTCTATAAAATACTTTTATAGGAGCAACAATTCATTATTGTCAGTTTGCTTGTACATTTTTAACTTGGAAAGTTGTGAGAATTTTGTTTACGTTTCGTGTAGAATGACTGCTAGAAGGCAAATACGTACTATAAAGTTTTAGCGAGTTATACATACAATGTTAAACACAATAATAACATGGTCAACGAAGTTACATCATAACATTAAAATAATTTAAAAAAAACCTTCGTACAAATAAAAGCTTTACACAGTATAATTTTACGTAAAACAACATGTAAAATAAAGTCACTGGTATTAAACATAAACTTATAAAGAAATTTTGATCGCATACTGATCTCAAAAGCATTAAATTTAGTAAATAAAGAAAACAAAAGAAAACGTTATGTAGCCAAAAATATTCTAAACTCAGTCTAATACACATGAGTTTTGTTGCATGAAAAAGATAACTGATATGAAATGAAATTGTTAAGTAAAGGCTTAAAAGTGATTTAAATTTAAGGATATATACTTAATTTACATTTAAAAGTTTAGTGTTTTAGTGGAAGTTATAACAGTTCTAATTTGTTAATTAATTGTATCCGCACTGAAGATGGTGAATTTATATTCATGTACCTAATGTTACTTTTTTTAAGATACAAAAATTCTTTTGTGTTTATTACGGTTTAACACGAAAAGTAATCATCTACTTTTA
>JAGFPH010023925.1:0-11660 GCA_018207615.1 Philaenus spumarius
CCTTTTAAATGTGCCCATGAAATAAAATTGACATTTCATAATTTTTTGATAATAATGACAACATTTTTCAAAATATTTCAACATTTTATTATATCTAGTTAAATGTATAGCCGGGTCCACACTGAGCAAATGTTCGACAAACATGTTTTCTAAAACAATTTGTTGAAGTTTGGGCAAACTTTCTAATGTTCGACAAACAATGTTTGTCATATTCCAATGTGGACGCGCCAACGAACAAAAACCGGGGTTTGGTGGCCGACTAGCGCCGCCATATTTGTTTGAAGAGAATGTTTGCTCTCTGACCGATAATCCATGATGTTTGCCGTCACTCTGTGCCAGTTTCTAATCTGAGACACTTGAGTAGTGTTGAGTTTTTAATATTAAAATAATTTGTTATTACCAATTAATAAAATGAGTAGGCCTAAAGACTTTTGGAGTCATGAAAACGTTGTTATGTTGATACAATTGTACGAGTCTCGTAAGTTGTTGTGGGATACTACAGACAATGACTACAAAAATAAGTTTAAAAGAAAGGACTGTTATATGAGTATTGCTACTGAGTTGGGAGTCAACAATGTTGACGAAGTTAAAAAGAAAATTGAGAGCCTATTAGTACAGTTCAGAAGAGAGAAAAAGGATGTAATACCTAAGTCAGGAATGGGTACGTATGAAAAAAAAAAGGCTTGGTGGGGACTTCCTTACTTTAAATTTTTAGGCGACAAACATACTCCAAGATCAACTGTATCTAGTATGACTCAGGAAGATATTTCAGAAATTCCAGAACCATTTAATGACAATGAGGAATTATCTTTGTCAAGTGAAATCCCTTCGCCAATGGATTCTTCAACTTTAAGAAGCAGTACACTGCTCAAATCTGCCAGTGTCACTCAAGGCAGCAGGAGTGGCAGCGGCATATCCAAACGTGGTGTTAAGAGAAGGCAAGTGGATGATGCGTATAATATAATGAAGAGTTGTTTTGACGACATCCAACAGGAATCTAAATTAATAAAGGATGAACATTCAGTTTACGGAGAAAATGTTGCCAATCGAATTAGAAAAATAAAAAATCCAATGAGAATGTGTATGTTGAAAAATAAAATCGACAATATTATTTTTGAAGCAGAAATGAAAGATTTCGAAGAATATGGAAAAGAAATGGAAAACCCGGAGAGCAAGAGGATGACATTTGAAGAAAGAGATGGTGAAGAAGTGGAAGTCGTTAGTGACATTTCCTCGATTATTGGTACCTATGTCATTGATCTACCAAGTGATCCACCAATTTTTGAAAATTTGTAATAATTTGTTAGAAGTGATACAATAAAAATATTATAGTTGTTGTTTATACGAACCCGTCACCTATCATATACGCCACCGTAAACTTTATTCGTAACTTTTTATAGGCCTCATCGTTAAACTGTCTAAAACTTTGTATAGGAACCCAATTTTTTTTATAATTTATTTATACATATATAGTTTATATGCAGTATACATTTTATTAAAATCAATTAAATATTGTAAATAAAATAACATTGTTATCGAAGACATGTAGCCCTACATTATAGATAAAAACGCTTGTACAGTAAAACCATATTTTCTCTACAAATATTCACCTGATTTTAATAAAATTTATACTACATATTAAAAATAATAAGTATAAACATAGGCCTACTATAAAAAAATTAAGTTCCTGAACCAATTTTAGACGGTTAATGATTAGGCCTATAAAAAGATACAAATAATGTTTACGGTAACGTGTTCAGTTAAAAAAAAAAAATTATAAAAGGCAGGGCATATAGGCTAATGTTACAAATTACTAAAAGAAAAAATATGAATAGCCTATAGATATATAAGTCTATATACTATCCATTTTATTCAACCATAGCAAATTAGGACCCAACAAGACACCACAAAATTCATGTAACATTGATAGGCTAATATCAAAAATTAGCATAACGGTATTACAGTGTGACCAAGTTAAAAAGGTAATTTGGGGTGACCAAGCTCAAATGCATTGAAAAACTGAATAGATATTTAAAATTTTATAATATTAATCCACTTGTAGGCTAACCCAAAAAGATAAATGTATTCAAATAATTCGATAACGCAGCTGAACCGCTGACGTGAGTAGAGCGAATTTCCAAAATTAAGTTTAGGCCTAATGTTTTAGGGTTTTAACCAACCATGGTAATTTGATTGGTGATCATTTATTACTCCCGACCTTATGTCTTACCATAAGGGTCACTGCAATAGCTCATTTTTCCTATGGAAATTCGCTAATAAACCCATCGTAAAATGTAACCTTTTCAAATAAAACTATGAATGGGCACATAATAAAATAGTTCAATGATATGGCACAGTGAATTTCATTATTTATTTATTGACATTGAAACATAATATAGTAATTCACATATTTATGTTGTATTCATTAACCACTATATTATTAGTAACGACTGTCTATGAGTATTCGTTTTGCCAAGCTACACTTCCAATGTCTGATACAAAGTAGGTGGCATATTCTTCCCTCACAGACTTCGCATAATCGCTAGTTTTTCTGCCTATGCGCGGAAGTGGATTAAATGACTTTAGTCCTTGGTTCTCTTTCCTCCATTCTCCAGGAATAATTCTTCCTTCAGGATCAACGCTGTCTAGAGTACCAGGAGGGGTATAAACATTCACTGAAGATGTACTTTTACGCAAAAAGTTATGCAAGTATATGCAAGTACAAGTGACAAGAGTAGTTTTTTCAGGGCTTAAAAGCATTGGCTTTCTTAACACTCTAAACACCGAACTGACAATCCCAAAGGCATTTTCACTACACCTGCGTGCTCGGGACAAACGATAGTTAAATATTCTTTTCTTACTTCCCTTTTCTTGGTGACCCGGAAATGGTTTCATAATATGCTTGTGCAAGGCAAAAGCATCATCAGCCACTATTACATGTGGAACAGCAAATATTCTGCCAGTCAAGGGTTGGTCCACTGGCAGACCGGTACCATTTTCAACGAGTTTCCACAAGTCACAGTTCTTGAATACACCACCATCAGATATTCGTCCTTGACACCCAACGTTTACATAAATAAACAAATAGTTCGAGTCCACTAGAGCCATTAATACAATGCTATGTTGACCCTTGTAGTTGAAAAACATAGACCCACTGTTCTCTGGCGATTGTATTACAACATGCTTGCCATCAAGAGCACCAATACATTGATCAAATTGCCAACTTCGCTTAAAGCCAGTTGCTATCACTTTCCATTCTTCAGGATTAGACGGGGTCTTAACATAGTCTGATAAGCAGTTTAAAAGTGCAGTACAAACCTGAGGAACAATTTGAGATATGCTTTGTTTAGATACTTTAAATAAATACATCAAGGAATGGTATGAGTCTCCCGTTGCCAAGTACCGTAAAGTTATAGCCAAACGATCATTTACACTTATTGCTAAGCGAAAGTTTGTGTTTTCTTTAGAAACCATAGGCCCAATCATGTTAGTTAGTATTTCAAAGTCTGCGTTAGATACACGTGTAAAATTTGTAAACAAACAGCCAGCTGTCAAATCTGTTCGTAAATCCTCTCCACTATATTCATACCTTCTTTGTAATAATTGTCTCTGCCACCATCTTCGAGGTCGAGGTTCGTTGATAACCACGAACGCTGCAGCTAAAATAGCAAGCCGACGACGACGGTACATCACAAGTTCATTCATCACTTAGATGTAAAAGTTATTGCTAGCTCGGCTCAAACTGGACTGTCGCCCAAAGAATATGTACTTTTGGCAAAATATAAGCAAACACAAAAAAGTTTGTCAAAACATCGACTTTTTGTTTGTCAAACAATGTTTTTGCCAAACTTTTTAAAAGTTTGTTAAAAAAACATGAAACAAACTTGTTTGTCAAACATGTTTGTCGAACATTTGCTCAGTGTGGACCCGGCTTAACTAGTTAAATATGGAAAGAATAGTACAATAAATTAAATGCGATAACAAGATTGTGTAATATGACAGAAATTAAATGTAATTAATTATTATTGAAATGTAGTATTATTGCAGCAGTCTTGTTATTATTTACTTGTAGTCTAATTGTTGTATTATTGTAGTCTTATTATTTTTTAAATTGTAGTCTTATTATTACTTCAATTTTATAATTTTATTCAAATCAATTGCTAGGAAAAACTATTCATGTAGGCAATAAGCATGATGTAGGCTAACCATAAAGAGTGCTTATTTACTTTTTGATTTTTTAAATAATTGAAGAACACTACTTTGGTGTGTTCAATAAAACATAATTATTTTACACAACAATATTTAAGATGATTTACGTCTCATTATTACTTTATGCTATTCAAATTAATTACTAGAAAGTTTTGCGTGAAAGTTATTAAAAACCCAATATTGTACGAAAAAAAAACAACTTTTGAATAATTTTTTTTCTTCCATACAAATGATATATTTTTTGATTGCGGTACCAGTTATCATAGTTTGCAGTGATATGAAACATGATAAGGAAACAAATATAATGTATATTACTTCTGATATTAGGTCTGTAATATCCTAAGGGTTTTTGGAATTTTAGTCACCAGAAAAATGACAAATAATATGACTTTGGTCACAGACTATAGAAATTCTATAGTCTGTGCTTTGGTATACACAAACTTTGAAAGCTGTAGCTGTAGGTATTGAAGAAATATTGCTATTACAATATTTGAATTTATATTTGTACAATATACTTTACTGAAGTAAACAAGACTTATTGGTATGGCAAAATGTTTGTTATCTTTAGGCTACACTATTCGTGTTTGAAACAGGCAACATCGGTAAAAATAATCTATTTTTAATTTTTACAGTTTCAAACACTTTGTAACAGTAAATATTATAATCTATTAAGTCATAAGCAAACCATGTTGCAATATAAAAAAACCAAGCTGGACAACTTTTTAAAATCATCAATAATGAATTGAAAAAATATTGAATTTCTGTTTAAATATAATATTTACAAGTAATGTACCATTAGAGAACTCAAGATTTCAATATTTACTTATGAGTGGTAGGCTACTAATAATGTCAACGCGATTCTTATACTTACGGGTGCACCTACATTCTGTAAGCATTATCGCCCTCTCATCATTTTCTATTAGCCTACGGCTAAATGCCAGACTGTCTAGCTTGTGATTGTTGTGAATGCGTATAACAGTGTTATTCACTTTATTTTTCGGCTGTCCCTCGGACTCTCCCCCTCCCTGTCAGTTGGGAGCAGGTAGCTGTAAACTCATTTTATGCAGGCAGCGCTCCAAGTAGTGATACGGACGAACTTGTAGAGCTACCCTAGTGTTCACTTTGGAAACTAAAATGCGGTTTTACAATTGACTCCGGTCCCCTCTTAAGCTTCAAATTGATATATATATGCTATCAGCATATTATAATGTTAAAGGTTCTCTCGAATTAAGGGCAAGCTTTTCGTCCAAAATTCTTATATCTAATCTTATTAAAAGAGCAATTCTTGGGATCTAGCTAACGGCTCCAACGATTTGGATGAAAGTTTGCATAAAGGGGTTTTTTGATGTCAGGAATCAAATGCGCTAGGTCTTATGTGTGTAAAAATTCGCTAAGTAGCTCTTTTCGCCTAGATGTAAACTCTGAACTTCTTTTATGTACCACCTTTGAAGTCACTAAGTAGACGAATAGATACAATCAAGATGTTTTACAAACAGATGTTAATCTGTTAATTTTTAACTCCAGATGTTTATATAATATACTATTTAACAAACATAAATCATAACAATGAATCAGGTGGTATAATTTTCAACTTATTTCTTTATTCAAACACCAAATGTAACTATAACATTATTTTTGTGCTGTTATTAACCGTTCTGGAAACCTTTTCACCAGTTTTTGCATTCTTTGTATTTCTATGAAGGTAATATAAATTATCTAATGACTATAATTATTAGGTATTTTTGTTATTTCTAAAATACATAAGCAAAATCAAGTAGGCCTATGACCTATTCGTTGGATAGGTTCCATAACCTACATGTACCTATGGAGGTTTTTGGACATCAGGATTCGAATGCGCTAGGTTTTATATCTGCAAAAAATCTCTAAGTACTTCTTTTACTTCTACCAAGGAAATATAAATTATCTAATTATTATTTGTTATTTCTAAAATAGATTTAAACAATATCAAAATGACCTATTCGCTCGATATCTATATATATTAAAAGAATTTGGTCAAAACCTATTTCCAATCGCCCAGCCTCTCCTAATGGACCGATTTTGATGATTTTTGTTTTAAAATGTGTCTTATTACCTGTAGATATGTCATCAAGCATTTACCGAAGTCCTAGGACATTAGAGCTACGCCCCAGTGGCCCTCAAAGTTTCAATGTTAATCTTATGGAAGGTCAATCTTAAGGAAGAAGAAGAAATATTTCTTTTGATTTTATCAAGGATACAAAAACAGCTGTTCGTATGAAAAGCTTAAAACAGCTGATTTTGATCAACAACTGATTTGGATCAAATCAGTATCAAATGTAGTATTACCTTTTTGAGGTTACATTGACAAACTAAAAACAAACACAAACAAAAATCAACGAAAAATGCTAACTATATTTTAATTCAATTCAAACATTGGTTGTTACAAACCTATTATATATAAAACAGCTAATTTGGATCAAAAACTGAACATAATCATTCACAGATATGTCAAGTTTTATATATTATCATCCGTTCAGCCGCTATTCACCCGAGAAGGAGCCCCGGTATACAATCCTTCAAATTTCCCATGTTAATCTTATGGAGATAATGTTTAATGAGTTTGAGTCAGCTGCCAAATAAAACAGCTAATTTATGCTCGGTCACCTATGTACAAACGAGCAAAAGATTAACGAGATTCTTTATCAAATTTTCCACCTGCGAGCGAAGCGAAGCAGCCATCTGAGGCCGAAGGCCGAGCCGGGGTTGGGACGCGGAGCGTCCAGGGGCAGAGCCCCTAGTTATAATTAGAAAACATAACTTGATTATGTGTATAGAAGACTCCAACGGGGTTGGCGTGCGGAGCACGCTGGGGTGTCCCATAGTATAAATAACGTGGGGAATGTTTAGGACTTCATAATTTGTATTTTTTATCAAACTTAAAACTAGGAAATGATCTATTTTATATTTTTTTGGATTATCGGAATGTTTTGTTTCAAATTGGTACGTTTGTCTGGTTCTCTCATACTAACAAATAGTTCTTGCAAAAAAGTTCTCCAATTTAAATAATAGCCTATGGCATAATTTTAAAATGTCAGTTATTTTAAAAATACAGTGAAGTATAAACATTTTTCGGTGGGTATGTCCTGAAATGATGAGGCTGAAAATGGCTTTTTCAAGTTGGTTTTCCAAATGAATTTAGATTAGATCTTTTAATAAATTCATAGGTTCGTTCTAAGTAAGCTTTATGAATAGATCAAATTTTGTCTGATTATATTGATATGCAGGTTGCATGATTTAATGAAATTTTATCTGTTTAAATTTTAATTAAAAAAGTTGCCTAATTCATGAATTTTCTTGGTTTCTGTTACTTGAATATAAATTTTTCCCCAGCATGGGCCAATGAAGTAACTTACTTCTGTTTATGAGACGAGAACTGTGATCATTATTTTTATAGGATGCTTAACTTAAATAGTTATTAAATTGATGATGGTTACAGGTTACATTACAGTGTTAGGGAACTGAAAAAGTCAAGGATAATTGTTTCATGTCATTGAACCCAATGCAAAAACTGAGGAGTAATAATTCTTTGCTATAACTTAACCTGTTCAAGCTTTTTTTTTCTAAAGCATCTCCAGCATATGTTAAAAGCCTAAAAATACTAAAACAGTAGGCCTACGTAAAAAGTACTAACAAGTGCCTGCTTTTAAATAGCACTAAAATGGTAATTTCGTAAAAAGTACTTTATATTCCCACCCTTTCCTTCTTTAAATATTTTAAGTTAATTGGGGTGATTCTAAAATTTAAGATTTTAAAATAAAATGTGATTTATTAATAATTGTCTTTATTTTATATTTAAGCGTCCCTAGTTTGATTTTGTCAAATCTAAAACTTGAATTTTAGGATTCAGTGAGTCTGCTGGTTATAGGAATTGTGGTGTAAGTTTTGTTACGTGGACTCAGGAAATTGAAACACTGAAAAATAAACCTTTACTGTTTCCTCGCCTAGCACTTAGCAAACAATACTTATTTCAAATTAAAGGAGGCAGAAATGTTTCCAATAGAATTTATGTTACTAAAATGTAGCCTAATGAAAATGTAGTAAAATAATTTTAAAATGTGGAAAGTTGAGGAAAAATCAGAGGAAAGGAAACGAAATGAATTAGGCCTACCATCATTCTGTAGGAACCCTGCTAAACAGTTAACTTGAGTTTTAATTTTATTGGTAGTTATAAATATTTTGAACGAGTTTTACTTTTAATTTTTTAGTAAGCCTATAAATGAATAAATATTATGATTTAAACTCCATAGAACTTAAATGTAAATGATTAGTTATTAAAATATGTACGGTATATGCCTATCTAGGTAGGCCTAATTATTGTTAAATTAAAACTAACAGGAAACTCTGTTTTCTATGAAAATATTTCCTTTTTCCTCCTGTTTTAAATATTCACGTTGTGCTTAAATATATTTATCCTCTTGGCTCTCATTAACAAACCAACACAATATTATTTAAAACCACTAGGCTAATGTATAAAATATCATTAAAAGCTTCCTTTGAAAATGCCTAACTTTAAAAAAGTGGTTTAATTATTGCAACCGGATTTGGTTTCTGAACCTGTTTAAAGTCTATAAATAGTTTTTGTTGTCTCCATCATATATCAAGGATAAAGTTTGGCAGTCATTAAGTTTTTAAAATTTAATGCATTTTATAAGAAATAATATAGGCCTAGATGCAATTTTATGCATTATTATGGTTGAATAGTTTCGAAATCACTGTGAAACCATTATGGCTGAAAATTTGGGTTGGTGTAGTGTTGAAAACCTAGTAGCTGTAGCAGTCATTTTACTGACTTGTATTGGAATGGACCATGGCGTAACTTGAGATCGAGGTGCCTTTGATAAATTTTCACTTAGAGTGGGGTTGTGCCCCTTTCCACGGGAGAGGGTGTATACTTTTTTTGTAAGGCATATAGAGTTATAATAATATATGCATTGAAATATAATCGAAGCCGACGGAATAACATGTTTTTTTTTTGCATTAAAAAACATATATTTTGTCCCGTCACTCATTTATTTTACACAATTTTGAGAAGTCAAAATTCGACTTGAACGGGAGAATCCTCAGGAGCTTGTACACTTCACCATTGTATGCCCGTAACTGGCAAAGATGGTGCTTTGTAAAGAGGGGGTCAAGAATTATCAAAAATGCTCTAGGACCCATCGTTTTCGAGATATTAACAATTTTTGTGAAAAAAAAATGAGAAAGCTCCAAATTATTGCAATATAATCGAAGCCGATGAAATAACGTATTTTTTGCATTAACAAATGTATATTTTGACCCGTCGCTCACTTATTTTACCCAATTTGTTTACTGGTTTTTTGTTTGGATAGTTAAAAGAAATATAATAGGCCTAATCTTACAGCATAATACTTCTAATGTTATGGCATGGCCTTATGAACTATATCAAAGCCCACTAAAGAATACCGTTACGAGGTGGCCAATAGGATGGGCTCGCAGTGTTGCCATATTTAGCCTCGAACACTCCTGGTATTTACCGCTCGAGGCTTGATCGCACAGTTTAAAGAATTATAAATGCGTTGAGTCAGCCGCAGTCAGTTAGAAGCGTGGGAAGAACGTGACAACGTCGCACTACGGCGATTGGAGCGTTCAAGGTCTCGGTGTACACAAGCCCGTCCCTCAACGGTATTCTTTAGTGGGCTTTGATATAAAAAGGGTTTTATTTGTATGATTCTCAATAAGCATGTGTTGTTAACGATTATTTGATAAACATTTTCAAAATTTGAATAATATTTTATGTATTTTTTGTTGCAGACTGAGATTAGCGATGCAGACAATCAAATGTGTTGTAGTGGGTGATGGTGCGGTAGGAAAAACATGTCTTCTAATCTCTTACACAACAAATAAATTTCCTTCAGAATATGTGCCAACAGTGAGTAATAAATAAGTTTAAAAAAAAATAATAGTCTAGATATTAAATAAAATACTTTTAGGGGAAATTTTCAGCAAGTTGCATTTTTGTATTTATTCATCTTTAATTTGTTATTTTAATGGGAGTGTGAAGCTAAAAATTGTTCTAAAGGCACAATTTCACTGAAACAACTTGTTGTACTTAATTATGCCACATTGTCACACTACAGAAGTTGAAGTCAACTCTCATCCTTAATAAATAATAAACTTAATCCTGAGTAGCCATAAATCAGCGTGAAGTAAATATTCCCATTTCCATTGCTCTTAACTACACATGTTAATATAGATCAGTATATTGATACATGAATTTAATTAGATGGAAAAGACCACAAAAACATAAATGTGAAAAAGAACACACAAAAAAAGTCCATTGGCTAGCAGAATATATTTACCGTTTAAGCTTTCAGGCCATCTTATCCCTCCCTCTTGTTCTTATAAAACCAATAATCGAAAGCCTGGACTGTTCAACTATTGAAATTATTTTCAAACGTTTATCATGGATTTTTTTTATAAAGTATTTCTCTCCTATTAGTCATGTTCCCTTATCATTAATCATATTGATTTTAATTTTTAAACTGCCTTCGATGTTACATAGTTGAATTTACTCGTTCTTAGAGGGTCCAATAGAATTGTAATGAAAGTACAACATGCCACAATTATTTCATTTCGCTCTTTTGTTTTTAGGTTTTTGACAACTATGCGGTCACAGTTATGATTGGTGGCGAGCCTTACACATTAGGACTTTTTGATACAGCAGGCAAGTCAATTTAGTTATTTTTGCAATATTATTGTAATTTGTTTTAGTGTAAGTTGTAATAGAATTAGGAATTTTATGGAGAACCACTCACTCTGCTTAGCTTAGTATAGAAAGATGGCTCGAGAAATTAATTAATAGTTGTAGCGTATGCAGTCGAATTTCTGGCTAACAAATAAATTTTGTCTGCACACTTATCAAACAAAAGTTGAGCCCAGTGTCGTAACCAAGTGAATGGATCAGTAGCTAACTTTGATTGCCCAATGGAAGAGGAATTAACTGATGACCATTGAAACCGTAACTCGAACAACAGATTATAACGAGCACGATGACGACAAGGATGAAGACAACATACCCACAACACGGGTGTCATATGCAGATGCTAAGAATTAATTTGATATAGCACCAATAATATCCAATACGGCCTATCTGCAGTACCTACATTTATTAACTTATGTTTCTTAGATTTCCTTTTATAATAAAAAAGTATTCAAAATATTGTTTTAAAAATAAAAATAGCATTATATTAAATACGCATTATATGTACTTGATAATAAGTGCTTTTTTGTCCCTCATGTAGAGTTACTGAAATGTTAGGCGGTTTTGTGAGCTAAGCGAAGGTACATATTTTGTTAGTTTATAAACAACATTCAAGATATTCTGAGACTTTTCAGGCCAATATATTATAACATTTTGATCCAGTTGGGATATAACAAACTCACAAAAAGTT
>JAGFPH010023927.1:0-11660 GCA_018207615.1 Philaenus spumarius
AAATAATCGGTAATAATGATTTTGGTAATGAGATTAAATGTGAACCCTGATTTGTGAACAATGCTCTGAAAAGATGCTATATTCAGTTAAAAGTGCATGCTTGACCTGAACAGACGTATACATTTCACGCCGACTCTTTTAAATAGATTTTGCAGTTAAAAATCATTTCTAAGACGAAGACAACAGACATTGGGTGACAGAAAACCATTAAACATGAACATTTCTGAGTTATAAACTTTATTTATAAGCAAAATTCATAACCAAAATCTCATAGTGATAAATTTCTGAAACGAACCATCAACATTAAGACACCTTTCGGAATTTTATTTATTATAATCATCCTCATCATTCAATGTTTTCATTAAATATAAGTGAAGTAATAATTAATTTTAAGATATAGATCTAGTTTGTGATTAACCATATGTATGGTTGTGGATGGATCCGGCCGAAATCCCCTAGCCCGAGATTAAATTAAATTCATGATATTGACAATACCCGAATAAAACAATCATAACTTATTTATTTAAAGAATTTAACTTTGTAATGGTAGTGAGACCATTTTGTATAGAACCTCAAATGTAAATGAGTTATTATTCTATGACCGATAATCCTAGGCTAGCCAATACGAACATTCAGTAAAGGGATTATAGACAAATTATAAACTGTGAAGACAATTAGATATATACATATATAAAAAGAAAAAAATGTTCTAGGCCTAAGTGTAAATTGTTAATTAGAATTATTTGAATAATTAAAGAGTTTCTAACTGTTATTGTATAAATATTGTTGGTGTTTATTCCTTGTTATAAGTTAACATAAAATTTTTAAGTTATTTCCAGTAAAGACAGACCAATTTAGATAACATTGGATCAAAATTAATTCTTTATATAAATAATTAAAGCATTCTTGATTAAATCAATATTAATTACCAAAAGGAGCTTCACAATATTAAGCCAATTTATATTAGATTATTCATAGAATATATCACCACTAGTTGATATAGCTTGCATACTTTATCTTTTTTTCTGTGTTTTGTTATTTTGAAGCAGCACAGAGACAATAGATTATTAAGAAAGCAGTAAGACTAGATCACTTCAGTTTGACAAAGTAGGAACACATTGAAATAGAAACAAGCTGTCTGAATATATAAGGCCTACTTATCTACGTTTAGCATTGGTCAAATGGGTACTACACTACAGCTGTAACATGTTAGCCAAAGGAAGTTAGCCCCATATTGGCATCCACCATTTTGCAAAGTATAATAATAGCGTGTCTGTTTTATATTAACATACTAGGCCTAGATCCAATTTAATATTTATTTGTGTATCACTAAATGAAATAAAATATAAACTACCCAATATAAAGTCTCCTTGCACACTTAGATAATAAAATTATATTCGCAAATTGGGTACTTTAAGTGTAAAATTAGATAACGTTATGCGTTCTGCGTTATCCCCAACCTTTAACCTTAAAGGTTCAAAAAGAATCCTACCAAATGGTGGGTGTTTCAATGTTCAATGTAGGCCTATTCTTGATATTTGATAACAATTTTACTGATATATATATATATATATATATATATATATAGGCCTATATATTTCAATTTTAAGATAGGCCTATACGAGAATTTACTTGTTTTCCCAACTACATTAAAACATCGTTATCCGGTTTTGATGGGACCAGTATCGTTACGGATAACCGAAAACCCGGGAAAACGAAATATCATGGGGTTATATATAAAATCATATGTTTTTATGAACCATTTATTGTAATATACAATAATCAATACTGGTAAGTGCAGAAAAAGTAGGCCTAGTGTTCAAATATTGAAAGAAATAAGCTTATGTCAAAGAAAACAGAAACTGTTTTTTTAATAAATCTGTAACGTTCATCTGCTTTATTGTCCAACATTTTAATTCTGAACACAATTCAGTCACTGCACTCAGCAGCAATATTTTTTTACTTTTACTAAACATAACACTGATTTTACGATAACGTAGCAAAAGTAAACAAACAAGTGGCAACAGTTAATAGTTAAGCAAACTATAGTTCTAAATAAAATAAATAGTTAAGCAAACATTTGAAGGTTTTGTTTTGATTATATATAAAATATGCTAAATTTAGGGGCCTTTAGCTTCCGAATTAGGTACGTACATCAACCTTTCAACTACAACGCCACAATACCAACCGAGCTATACCGCTCCCAATATTCTTATTAGTACAGTAAATATGTTTGTAAACATAGATTAAATAATTAAAATAACAACATAACGTTATAAATAATAAACATACCATTCACAATTGATCTCTTCTTCTTCAAAATCAATGTTCTCATTCATCTCAGAATCACCTACATCTTCTTGCTTAATTTTCTTTTCTTTTTTAATTTCATCTGCTACAAAACAATATTTGTTATCCATCATGTCAAGAAAACTTTCTTCTTTCTTAATTTCAGTACCGGTACACAAACTTTCTTCTTTCTTAAGTTCACTACAGAAACTTTCTTCTTCTTTAATTTCACTACACACAATTTCTTCTCTAATACATTCAAGGTAACAACTTTGGTTGTCAATCAGTTCAAAGCTCACTTCTTCTTCTTCTTTTATTTCTTGTTTGATTACCAACTGTTCTGGATCAATATCCATGATGAAACCTGCAACCAAATTAAGCTCTGAAGTCATTTTCTTAAATGTAAACAAAACTTTTAATACTAGATTAATTACTGTATTCCATACTGGTAGGTCTACTTTTAGTTTTTACAATTCAATAGTGGTAAAACCCTTAGGCCAAGGAACCTATTATAACAATGTTACTTTTGAAAAAACTACATTATAGTTGAATAATTTCTGATCAAAATTTGATACAATTTGTTGATGTCAGTGATATATTCTAAAGATGAATTTATTAGACTCTTATATTTACTGCCCATAATTTAATATTTTTTAAATTTAGGCCTGCTAAATATGTATTTCTTCCTAGAACTAAACATATACACCAGTCGCAACAAAAACTAAAATTGACTTTTGGTATTGACTTGGTTATTAGTAGGCTACTATTACAAGGGAATTGTTAGAAAATCAACATGTCAGTACTACTGATTCAAAATCAAACATTAATAGTAAAGTTATAAATAATTACCGCTTAATTTTTTCAAATGTACATGTCTATGAGCATATTTCGCATATATCCTTATATATTTCTTCTCAAAGGTGTTTTTATGTCGCTAAGCAATATCTCCCTTAATTCTTCATCAAAATTACAGTAATGATTCAAACATTATTTTAAAGCTTATGTTCCCAGCTATTGATGAAAAACATACAAATAATAGCCTAAAATTAATGTTTTCGCTAAAAAAATTATTAAAGAAACTTTCTTACGAAAGTTATATGATTCCTAATGAAAGGTGATATCTATTAACAATCTGCTTAATTAGCATGACAGCTGTTAGATTATTTACATTCTATATACAAGTGTAATCTATCACGCAAATCAATCAAATTAAATCAACGTAAAGAGTTAGATCTGTACATTTTTATAAACTGTTATTTATAAACCAACTAGCTGGCCCGACCCGGCTTTGCACGGATAGACAAATCAACCTGATACTAATAATTAGCCCAAGTGTTTTAGTTCATTGTAAAAAAAAAAAATGTTCATTGTAGGCCTAACCTAAAATTATATTCAGTTTTTGATCCAAATCAGTTGTTGATCAAAATCAGCTGTTTTAAGCTTGTCATACGAACAGCTGTTTTTTTGTGCCCATGATAAAATCAAAAGAAATCTTTCTTCTTCTTCCTTAAGATTGACCTTCCATAAGATTAACATTGAAACTTTGAGGGCCACTGGGGCGTAGCCCTTATCACTAAGGGGTATGAAAAATAGATGTTAGCCGATTCTCAGACCTACTCAATATACTCACAAAATTTCATGAGAATCGGTCATGCCGTTTCGGAGGAGTACGGGAACGAACATTGTGACACGAGAATTTTAAATATAAGATATAAATAAAAAAAGTAATTAACTGAATTAAATCAATGTATTAAATAAGGTAAGTGTAGGCCTTCTCCCAACTAGCGAAATATTCGCACGGTTCAGCTAGTAAGTATTAAGTTACAAACAATAACTTTGATAAAAGATATATTTTTTAAAATTATTTTTATTCTAATTTTTTACATTTCTTTATTAAAGTAGGCCTATTTATCGTTAATTAGGCTAACTAAAACTATGCTATATAGAATCTATTGTTATTATAACTATAATAATAATAATAATATTTATTTCTTTACCAAAAAAATACAAAATAATAATAATATTGAATGCAATAATAATACAATAAAAATACAAGACAGGTAAATTAACACATACTACACTTAACTTGATAAAAGAACAAAACAATGATTTTCTTTACATTCAGATTAAATTTAAGTGAAGAATAGGTAATCCTTAGGCACATGTGCCTGAGTAGGATTTACCATCAAAATTCTTTAATCTTATTACTGTATAGGAAAAAGAAAGAAAGAGATCAGCCATAGTGCCATAATCATTCAAGATATATACAAATGCAAAGGATGCCTTGATAATAAAACTAACCTAAAACAAAAATTGGATAAAGAACAGAATTGAATATATATTTATTATATTCATAATTAACCTAGCAACAAATATAGGTGTAGGTATTACGACTTAAATTTCCTCAAAAATTTAACGAAAGACTAAACTTAGTGGACATAATATAGGCCTACTGTAGATTTGTATCAAATTTAAAGTCCCACTATATTGCGGCAGTGCTGGCAACATATTCAAACAAAAAAATTCTAAAATGTAATCATGATGTCTGCTTTCAATTCGAAACTCACCTTACAAATTAAACACTCACCAACACCGAATAAATAACAAAAATATTCTAAAATAAAAACCTTTAAAGTTTGATTTTTTTGATTCGATTTGTATATAGGCCTAACAAGAGCAGAAACATGTATTCGTTGAATAGATGAAAATTTATAAATGTTCTAATTTACAGTCTCTAGTCATATATATAAGTCAGTAACATCTATTACTGTAATTTATGTAGGCTATAACAGAAATGGGCGAAAGTATAGGCTTACATTAACACTCCAGCAAATATTTATGTTATACAAAACAACTTAATTAATGTCCGCAACGTATGTTATATGTTAACATTGTGGAGATATACTGTCACTAGAGACTGTTAGTTAGAATTTCAGGCTATTATTTTTTGTTTAATGCTTTTATTTTCAAATGCATAAGTTAACAACCTAACCTTCAAATCAACTGGAGTGTTAATGTATACTTTTGCCAAGAAATAAAAGCATAAAAAATGCATAAGTTCCAACTTATAGTTTTTAGTCACAGTATATTTACCTACATTCACTAGTAAGTAGAATGTGCTAAGGTTGGCAGCACTACTCTATTTCCTAAAAACAAAGTCTTCATCATCAAGAAACATATCAGCTGAGGGTCGCAAATTAAATTTATGCTCAGCCTAACAAATTGTAAATCAATATCAAAATAAATGTAAAATTTATATATTTTGCAGCATGCTTAGATTAGGAAAACAACACCACTCTCTTAATAAAAAAAGATATCCGAAGGTAGGCGCCTTTATTGTAATTTTTTAGTTGTTTAATTACACTCAATTTTTCACCGTGCAATATAGGTCTTACAGGAGATAGTCATGCTAGTCTACTACCGATACTGGGAACATAACTTTTATTGTCATGTCATGCAGGTAGCTTCAACTGTCCGAGGGTTGATGTTTTTGGACAGCTAGTATCGTTGAGACTGGCGTAGGATAACATGGCGGTGTAAATTTACTATTCGACACTAGATGATATTTTTGCAGACGTTGTTTTACATTCTACTGTTAAAATGTTGAATACAGGTAAACATCTGTGACTAAATACTATAGGTTAGAACTTTAGGCTATTTTTTTATTATTATTCTTGCATTTCTGTTGCCATAGGTAAGCCTAGGGTCGAATAGTAAACATGCGCCAACATGGCTTATGGGCACGGTGAACGTGGAATCGAATGTAGGGCGAAAGTTTACTATTCGACCCTAGGCTGATATTTTTACAGATAACGGCATTGTTTTACATTTTAGGCCTACTGTTAAATAATGTTGAATACAGGTAATAAACATACTGTAACTAAATATGATAGGTTAGAACCTTTAGGCTATTTTTTGTATTATTCTTGCATTTCTGTTGCCATAGGTTAGCCTAGGGTCGAATAGTAAACTTGCGCCGAATGTAGGCCTGTTCCAAAGAATTTAAAATAGCCAATAGGCCTAGTTCAGCCAGAATTATTTTTACAACTGTAACATATAGACCATTGATGTGGGTAGAGGGGTGTTAAAATTTAAAAAAAATGGTCCATGGTCATAAAAATAAATGTCAAATACAAAAAAATGGTTTAATAGTAGGCCTACATATACAAAAACATTGCCCCATAACCTTACCTGTTTGCAACGCTTTCAAGAACCCTCTGATTTACACTTCGATTAACCTTTGATAGTTTAAATTCCTTTCATAGGCCTATCTAAATTGATATTTAAAATTTGCACTATTATGTTATATTATATATAAACGATAAAATGTAAATTTTAGAAAACCAAAACTGGTAAAACAACACATTATTAGTTACTACTTAGTACTTTTCCGTATGTAGGCAGTGTTGCCACTTGCCAGATGAAAATGGCGTAAATCCCTACAAGCCAATGAATTTTTCCCTATGATTTCCCTATGCACTGGCGATTTCCCCTACGTATTTCTAAACAATCTTTTTCTAATATGTTTGTATAGTGTTCCTATGTAATTTGAACAAATATATTCTACAAACTTATTTATGTATAAATTAATATAACAGCAACATACAAGAATTTATTTTTAGATAGATTCCGCTCACAACACCTAAAAAGCATAAAGCTGTGCTAACACCTATTTATACTAGGCCTACATACTCTTCATAATTCTGCTATTGTGTTATATTCATGTAGATTACATACATTTCTGTTATATAACTTGGTGTCTACTTTCACAATATATATGTATATATATAATAAATCTGTGACTTTATAGTTATGTCTACACACAGCATTATATACTATAGTTTGTACTAAAATAACTAACAAAAAGTCACCTAGGGGCATAACACTATCAAAGTATTCGTCAAATATTTGGTCTGACTTTTATCAAAGATCTTTGATGAAATCGCATATATTGTTGGAATATCGTGGTTCATATTATAATGGGTTTCAAGATTTCAAAAACAAATCTTAAAAAATCTTTTAAATATATTTTTACAATAAAGAAAACAATCGTAATGTTCTACAAAAAACATACTGCCAATCCAATACTAAAGAGTAAAGACTTCAAAACATTTTTTGGCCCAAATTTACTATACGACCCTACACCAATAGAAATTGCAAGAATAAAATAAAATTGTCAGAAGTTCTAACTTATAGCCTTTAGTCACAGTATATCTACCTGTATTCAAAATTTATCAGTAGAATGTAAAACACGGCCTTCGTCTGCAAAATTATCAGCCGAGGGTCGTATAGTAAATTTACGCGCATGTTTTCAGGCATTAGTTTTTTTAGTATGCATTAGTGTGATTGTTCCACAAACATTCTTATTTTTCATAACGTACAGTAATATTAAAATTTTCACAGCTTAAACACTTTATGTCAATTTCGCCTTTGTATTATAAATATAAAAGGAAAGGAATAGGCCTTCATATATATATGGAAACTGATCAAATAAACGGTACCAGGAACTGGCACACACTTTCTCACAAACATATTTAAATTATTAAACAGATTCACTGTGACTTGTAGGGTGGGGTAGGAGAGGTGATTTAAACTAGGAGATTAACTAATAAATATTATTAGAGACAAAACTATTCGATCGATTTAGAACAAATTTGAACCAAACACGTCAATTAGGCCTTTATAGATGCACGAAAAAGTTTTGAAAAACAACACCGTTTATGGGCAAAAACCCCCAAAAATCGTTTAGTTATTATTATTATTAGCTAAACTAGAATGTTTAGAAAGATGCGGTTTTTTGCATAATATGGTAGGGTACATTAAAAGCTACAAATAAGGAAAATTTTATCAAAATCGTTAGAGCCGTTTTTATAAAAAAATAATAACTGATTTTTGGGGGGTTTTTTTTGCCAAAAAGCGGTTTTTCCAAAAAATTTAAAACCGTTTTTCGTGCATCTATACAGGCCTACTTGACATGTCTGTTGTAAATTTGTTTGAAATCGATCGAATAGTTTTCGCTCTAGCTTTGTATACATACATATATACAGACAGACATTTAGTAAAAACCACTTTTTTTGGACTCAGAGGATCCCAAAACGGATATTTCCACAAAAATCTCAACATCGATTTTTTTTGCGATCACTATAGGCCTACTTTCTCTATACTATAGGCCTATTATAGTAAGAAAGTAACATATATTTTGACATTAGGAGGTTACCTAAAAATGTGTACAAGGTATATTAATATTTTAGTACTTTATTCTTATTCTTTTTTTGAAAATCTTTGTCAAAGTTTACAACATGTCTAAAGAGATTCATCCAAATTTGATGAACGAATTATTTCTCTCAAATTTCTTTGACGGAAAATCTTTGATCAAAGAAATTTGATGTTATTAGACTTGATTCAAGTCTTTTGTTTTGTTAGACTAAAATTACTAAAATATTGAATGTAACGCAAAAGAAAAGATGGACACCAGACTTATCGACACATCAATATTTGTCACTTATCGGTATGTCGTATATCTGAAATAAATCGATAGTTCGTTTGTTACAATAACCACCGCAGCAGTTTTTATTTTCAAACTAATATAGGGTACTTTACTACGTTAGGTATGTAAGACAAATCGAATAAAAATGTACTTAAATTAATTGGATTATCGGAAAACTTTGAAACAAATAGATGTTTTGTATATCTTACTAAGCAGACAAGTTTTTCCCTACTGCCACGCGCAAACCTCCCTACCCTCTTAATTTATTCAATAAACACAACCTTTTGTTGTTAACTTTAACACTTTCCCTCATCAAATAACACCCAAGTGTTTTCAGGCCTTATTTGACGTTGTTCTGTTGTACTACCCCGTGAGAACAATTTGAGAGGTTTGGCGAGGGCAAGAAAAGGAAAACTTTTTGTTTCCTATTCTTAAGTTTTAAATTTTAAATTAATTAGACCTGTTTTGTCTTTTGTGTAGTACACTAGCTCAATTCTAGACTCTTTTTCGGGATCGTTCCCTTTGGAGTTAAATTTGTAGTGATCCGTGAATAACTCACCTGCTGACTTAATTACACTAGAGCACTGAATGGTTTTAGGATTAATTTGATTGGATTTGTAAATTATATATTCAAAATTTTTCTATTGAAAACACAAAAACGATTTATTTTTTAACATAAATCCATTAACTTTGAAACAACAAATTATTATTTTCAAAAACACAATGAAATTTATTAATCTTTAACTTATAATTACATATATTGAAAAGTAGCAAAGTGATTAATTAATTTATTAATTAAAATTTGTATATTAATGATTATATTATTTACATACAACGATTTGCCATTGTGAGTAATGAAATTTACTAAACGAGTTTACTTTATTCAATTTCCCCAGAATCTACTTGAATTTATTTATTTAGTTTATTTTAATTAATTTATTATTTTGTAAAAAAGGGATTTATTTAAAATTATAAGTAACAATGATCGTTTGCCACTTACAGAACACAAGAAGTTCGACGCGTAATTCCTTCTGTCGATTTCCAGCGATTTAAAGTTGTTCTCCTTGGTCCCCAGAATGGTTTCTTCGGCTTACAGTTGTCTTCTCCTAGACTTAATTAAAGTTGTCCTCTCCCAGTTGATTGTAGTATCTTTTGGCAAGATAGGCCGTTTATATGGATATTCTTCTCCCGAAATTATCACGACCCGACTTAGCTTTAGGCCGGAGCTAGAAACGCAACGCACACCGAACTGATCGCCCTTTGACTTTCTCTAAGTACCCTCGGAGCTTGGTCAGATGTCTACTCGTTGGCGTTCCGTGCTAAACTGATGTCAGAGGGGATGCAGGCTTCTATCCTCGACTTTTAACTTGTCAAACCAACATCTTCCTCTATGTAACAAGAAATCCTGATTTCTTGCTTTAGAAATATATTTTTTGGTCTTAATATATTTCCTGATTTATTTGATGAATTTTAGTGCCTTTATTTCCCATCGATTAGGCCTAATTTAATTATTATCTTCATTTATTGAATTACAATGTGCGGTCCGTTTTGTTTTGCGTAGTAGATCCGATGACGTCACTTCCCCAACGGAGCTTGGGCCTTGCGTGCCTGTATGAGCTTGTCGATTGACAATTTTTGCATTGATTTCACTCAAACTCTATAACTTCTTTTTGCGTGGTCGGATTTTGGTTTTATTGACTTCTATGGATTGGTTGACGTTTTCTGGTTTCTCTGGAATTCGAATGGCGTTTCTACTCCTCTTCATTCTTGAGTTATAGACTTCGTTAGTTTTGCTTAAATTTTGAAATTTATTTCCTGTAAATTTGAAATTTTCCATTTTTTCTTGCTTGTATCTTCTTCGGTTGGTCTTGAAACGCGCTAATCTGGTGTTGGATTTTTGATAGCTTGTTTGGTTGTCTAGTTATTCAGCTTGATGTTACTCTAATTGCCTTCGTTTGGTTTTCGGCGTTTCATTCCCCCCCTTTAAAGCTCTTTTCATATCTCACATGGCATTACAATTTATTACACATATATATACCCTATTGTATCAATATTTCCATTTAATTAATCTCCCTTGTATTTATTTTGAATTAATAAACTTTTTTATTAATTTATTTTATTTTTACAAAACTATTTATTTATTTATTTTGAACTTCGGCTTGATTATGCCCTATTATTTACTCTATTAAATGCAATTTTTTATGATTTAATTATATTTGAACTTTATGAGTTATTGGCCTTTTTATGCCCAAGAATGACTTTACACTTTATCTTTTAGCTATTAAACTTTATAACTTAATATTTTTTATTACTTTATTTTCTTAACCCTTTTTAACTCTACAAATGACTCTACTTTGTTTTTGGATTTTATTCAAATTCTGCAAAATCAATTTGTTTACACTTACTTTTTTGTCTATAACTTTTTAACAAATAATCATAACAAAATTATTTTTATTACTCCTTGCTTATTTAACTCTCCTTTCAACATAAATCTAATAATAACAACTTTTTTTTATAAAATTACAAACCCCTATCTTTCAATGTTAATTCATTTCTACCAAATTTAGACAAGACTGGACAAGTCAATTCCTGTCAGATCCTGCAAGGTTTTTGTTCGACTTTGTCGCTAAAGCCTACGTCATAGTCTGCACGTATTTAACTAACACAATTTTTAAAAATTATTACTAAATACTATTTTTACATTGGAAACTACTTTTTTATCTTAATTTTGGGCTTTTCTGACACCCTTTGGCTTTAATCCTTTGTTATATTGACTTTGAATTTATTTTAATTAATGTAATTAATTAACCCCAATTGAATCGGTCAATTGGCCGTTTCACTACGTTTCAGGTACTTTTGAGTAGAAAATCCCTCTGTCCCTACA